>OX328011.1:7657641-7770141 GCA_946811545.1 Netelia fuscicornis | reverse complement strand
GATAATCATGCAACTTCATTAATTAATTCATAGCAAATATTAAAAAAAAAATTTTAAGAATTGAAATCAAAATTCAATCGATCGAATAAAAATAATTACATCCATCTATAATAATTGCAATCGAATCGTTTTCGAGTTCAGATAAACTTCTTTTTTATTTCCTTTACGATAAAAAAATCGTGATTCGTTCGACTGTAAATGTTAAAACAAACAATTAATGTAAACAATCGAAAGAGCGAACCATCTGTATTTCGATAATGACGAAATTTCTTTAATTAAGTAATTCAATGCAACTAAAATTTAAATAAAAATTGAAGAATAAAAATAAAAATTCAATCGATCGAATAAAAATAATAATATCGATCTATAATAATTGCAATCGAATCGTCTTCGAATTTCAGACAAACTTCTCACACGCTGAATCTTTTTTTATCTCCTTTACGATAAAAAAAATCGTGATTCGCTCGACTGTTAATGTTAAAATAAAAAATTAATGTAAACAATTGAAAGAACACCTGTATTTTGATAATTACGAAACTTCTTTAATTAAATCGCTTCAATTAGAATTTAAAAATAATTATCAAGAAAAAAAAATAAAAATTCAATCGATCGAACAAAAATAACACTATCGATTTATAACAATTGCAATCAAACCGTCTTCGAATTTCAGATAAACTTCTCATACGCTGAATCTTTTTCTTATTTCCATCACGATACAAAAATCGTGATTCGTTCGACTGTAAATGTTAAAACAAATAATTAATGTAAACAATCGACAGAACAAACCATGTGTCGTGCTCGATGGTGAAAAACGAGGAGGCTTATAAAAAAAAAATAAAACGACGGCACGTACCGTCGACACGTACGTCGATGTGTTAATTGCATCCGGTAGACTGACGGCGAAGCACACTTTTGTGCACCTATCGTCGCACACATGCCAGTGAGAGAGTCGCATTAAAAACGACGAATGTATATGCCAGCGGGTATGTTAGACGTAATAATATTTAACGTATACGTATAATGAGCGAACGATATACGAAACCAACGACTTTACAACGTGCAAATATAATGTCGTAGCTAAACGACAGATGACTTTATCCTCGACCGCGACGTGTGTGCAGTTATGCTCGCACATGTGCCGTCTGTCTCGTATTAAACGCTCATGATTGAAAATTCTAAATACCAACGTAGCATCGAGTTTGTAAAAAAAAATCGCTCGTGCATGGTCGATATCGCGTTACGATAAAATTATATCATCGACGAATTTATCAGCTTGACGTAGTAATCGAGTCGATTCTGAAAGAGAAAACGACGAACAATGTTTCAATTTTCGATTTAGAAAAAAAAATTCTGAAGTGTCAAAATACAATTTAAGATTCTTCGAATTTTTAGAAATAAATGAAAATATTTATTATAGAAATAAATTTTACAAAAAGGTTTCTCGAATTTTTACAATACAAATTTCGTTCTAGTTATTTTTTATCAGGAAGAAATAATAGAATTAAATTTTTTCCTAGGAGGTCGAATAAGATTTCGCTAAATTTCATGTCGAATGAAAAAAATAATTAACACGAGTGGGTCAAAGGGTCAAATACGTGTTAATGGGTTGTCTCTCGTGCTTTTTTACTTCTTGGTCGAAACGGCGTAGGTCGTCCATTTCTTTTATTTTTCTTTCCCACTCAATTCCGCAGTCAGGCTCGTAGGTCTGACGGCAGATTGGGCGAAAGTGGCTGTCTCGTAATTTTACGACACTGTGCCATTAATCTACCCATGTATATATACATACAATACACGAAGTCTATGAAAATTTACTTTTAAACTCGCTCGTCGCTGGGTCGGACCTCGTGAAAATTCGTCGTCAACAAGAACTTGAATTCTCCACGAGAGTTTCCGGTTTGTTGCAAAGTTGGAAATAGTTCTTTTTTACATACTGTGAGCGCATACTCTAGGTCAGTACTGTCGGTTGGACAAAACAAAATATTTTCTCGTTGCTTTGAAAAATTTCCAAAATTTCTAAAAAAACAACGAGAAATAATTAATAATAAATAACTCAATAATAATAAATAAAATAATTTAATAATAAATATCTAAATAACATTGAATAGAATAATTATAAAATAAATAGCTAAATAATAATAAATGAAATAATGAAATAATAAATAACTAAATAATAATAAATGAAATAATTCAACAATAAATAACTAAATAATAATAAATGAAAAAAATTAAAAAATAATAAGAACTTAGAGAATATTGAAAAAAAAAAATTCTCATCCCAGAAAGAAACAATAATAAAATATTTAGCATAAAAGCTTTTTTTTGTACATATTGCGAGCATCTACCCTGTGTCAGTATAGTCGTTTGGACAAATCAAAATATTTTTCCGTTACTTCGTAAAACTTTCAATTTTCCTAAAAAAAAAAAAAAGGGTGGACGCGCCTCATGTCAATCACAATTTTCTTGAGGTACTCAATGAGAAACAAAGAATATTTTACTCCCAACGGTGAGACGTCCACGATGTTACGAGAAAAGCATGGAAGTAGCTGCAAGACTGGGGGAAAACTAGATAGTTCTTTCCGTAACACCCTGAAAAGTTTTACGAGGAACGACGTTACCATTCGCATGACGGAAGATGAGAAGAGAAAACAGGAATATCAGGGTGACAAGATAGCAAATATATATATATATATATGTATATATATATATACGTGGCCAAAGTGACACTCTTGCCCCCCACCCCCTTTTCCGAGATCCGAGTTTAGGTCTCGGCTCATCCACGAGAGAAGCTCGGAGGCGATAGAGATGGACCCTCCGGGATTTTAAGATGCACTTCGTTTGAGCTACGAGCTTCTCACGTCGATATAGCAGAGACGAGAGCTACAAACTTGGCAATTTTCTTCACGCCGTTATCAAGGCACTCGGGGAGAGAATAATGCATAAAACAGCCGATGACTCGCCATTGAATACGAAAATTTGATCATTCATTTATTTTATAGCGACGCTAAAATATGCAACTACCCGATGGAGTTCTCGTGTACTCCCGCTTATCTCGTTAGAATTCATCGTTTTTCTTTTTTTTTACTTTTACAGAGATTTTCTCTGTTTTCCGATTTGTTTTTTTAAATTTCCACTCGATAAATTATGTGGAAAAAATTTCTATTTATCGGATTTCAAATGTCAATTTTCGAAATAATTTTTATTTATAACTAGCGGTACCCGGCTTGCGTTGCAACGCCGTTTTGGTGTCATAATTTATTTGACACAGAATATTTTTTTTTTTTTGTCCATATGCGGAGTATAGACTTTCCAAATATAATCTATACTATACACATTTTTAGCGATTGTCCCCTTGCTTCGTTGATGGGCATTGCAAATGCGAGTCGCACCGGAGACTGCAAACGTTTGAAATCGAATGGCATATATTTTGGTATCATTGGCATACGTGACAACAGTACATCGTCTTTTCCTTCAAATTTTCTATTTTAAATTGTAGTTTCGCTGATATTGTTCATCATATTTTTCCCAGTACCGTTGCAAAGTCATGGTGGATTGATGTTTCGTAAAAGTATGATAGGCACTCCCGTTTTCAATGTTACAACGCGCGGCGCTATGCCTGGTAAATGAAACGAATTCAGGAATTCAGTTGGATAATTAATAACTTTTTTTTTTCCGCATGTGTGAAGCATGAACTTTCCAAATATAATCTCTACTATATACATTTTGAGAGATTGTCCCAGTACTTCGTTGATGGACATTGCAAATGCGAGTCGCACTGGAAACTGCCAACGTTTGAAATCGAATGGCATATATTTTGATATCATTAGGATATGTGACAACAGCACATCTTCTCCTTTAAATTATCCATTTTTAATTGTAGTCTCATTCGGATTGTTCATCACATTTTTCCCGAAAACCACAGTACCGTTGCAAAGTCGTGGTGGATTGATGTTTCAACGATTTGATAAAAGAATGAGGTACTCTCATTTTTAATGTTACAACGTGCGGCGGTATTCTGGCAAACTAAGAGAATTCAATAATTTAGTTACATAATTAACAACTTGTTCTTGATTAATAAAAGCAGCAATCGAAATGTACATTTCAGCTTCTCATGGTATTCTCTTTTGAATCGTGAAATTTATATACTTGACATTGATGTTTTTGCTGCTAATATAGCACGTTCCCTTAACCACATATGTTTTTTGTAGTTATGTGCAATATCTTCAAAAACTTTGTTAATTAATTCGCCTGTTACTGCTGTTATTTTAAGAAACTTTGTACGTCGTCATACCTACTCCAACTGTTTCCTGTCTTGCTTTCTCGTTGCTCGTCCATTTCTGAAGCTTGTAATGTATTTTTCATTTGTGACTAACGTGCATATCTTCCAATCGTTTTCCGATTTAATGTCACGATTAAGTAAATTTATCTGGTCAGCGAGTTAAAAAACATATATTGATTAAAAAATCAGAATATAGTTATCAGTATCTATAAAGTCGTGTTCTTCAAATTTGAAGTCTCGAGGATACCTTGTTCGCGAGACATTAATAAAAACATATTTTTCCTAAAATTAACACGTACCTTTATGGGTTTCAGTGGTTTTTCCGTCTACGTACATTAAATTCACAACCATTGACAAACAGTTTTCGACCAAAATTGCAAAATTAATAAAACAATATCCAAGGAACATTTGTAGAGCTTCATAAAATCGATTAAGTACTCATGAGATTCATAGTAAATTAATTTGTCTCGAATAATAGTAATTTTGGCGAGGTTAAGCATTCGCCGCACCGTCAAAGATGCTGAATTGACTACGCTTGTCACACAAATTTTTGTTTTGACTTACTTTATACCAGATAAACCTCCTTAATTTGACATTCGCTGTCAAATGAATTATGCAATCGATATGTGTAATATCGAGTCGATCGAGTCGTTAAAATAAAAGCGTGTCTTTTATTTCGCATGTCATTTTCGTAGCATACTTTGACAGCTGTCAAATAATCTCTATATATAGATATACATAAATGTTAATTTTGTTTTGCCCCGTACGCGTTTATTTTGGCAATTAAAATTATTCTACTAACGCAGAAACCTTCTCGGGAGTGCGGACTACAATTCACCAAATTTTCATCGCAATCGGACGAATGGTATAGGAGATTACTCGTGACACACAGACAAACAAACATTCTTCCATTTTTATATATAAGATTGTGTAATAAACGTATTTATAATATTGTTATTTTTATTTCAACTCTACGAATAATTGATTTTGAAAATTGCTTTTTGGGGAAAAACAGTGATTTTTTACGTTTTTTTTGTAAACATTCTTCGAGGAGGTGATGGATTTCTATTTATCGAATTTCAAATATCAGTTTTCGAAATAATTCTGAAATAAACGTATTTTTAATATTGTTATTTTTATTTTAACTCTATGAATAATTTATTTCAAAAATTTCTCTTTGAAAAAAAAAACAGTGTTTTTTTTACGTTTTTGCAAAAATCCTTCGGGGAGGAGACAGATTTCTATTTAACGAATTTCAAATGTCAGTTTTCGAAATAATTCTGAAATAAACGTATTTTTAATATTGTTATTTTGATTCTAACTCTCTGAATAATTGATTTCAAAAATTTCTTTTTTGGGAAAAAAAACAGCAATTTTATACGTTTTTGGCAAAAATCTTTCAGAGAGGCGACAGATTTTTTCGTTTTCGGGGCACGGTACGTGTTTTAAGGTATCGCGTATGGTTTTTCTCGTTTGTTTCGTTATTTCGTTACGGACTCGCCCACGCTCTAATTCTCTCGCTGTTCTCCCCGATGTGGAATGTCTGCCACGGTGTGTGTATGTGTGTGTCGTAGCGAAAATAGATTTTAGCCCGCGAGACAAAACGCGACAATCGAGAACACGAGAATCCTCGCGACCCTCGACGATATCACCGATCTCGTTCGCGTTTACACGCAAAATATGACTAATATATATACAGCCTTCATCCCCAACTCTCGCTTTCGTTAACGCCGTGAAAAGAATTTTTATTTATCTTTTTTTTTTTTTCAACGTTTTTTTGGAACGAGACTCAGACATTACGGCGTAATTTCTCGTCGAGGGAATGGAATGGACTACAATAAAGAAGAAAAAAAAAGTAAATATAACGATAAAACATTACGGTCGAATTTTATAGTTGACTTTGATACTTTTCTAATGCAAATTCGGTCGTGGCATTTTACGAATTGCCTCGTTCTGACCTTCCACGTTGGTTTTCCTTGAACAAAAATAAAAAAATAAAAATTGCTAGAATCAGCCTGATTAATATTTCCTAATGAAAAATATAATAATTTCTCTCAATCTGGTCGTATTTTCATGGTAAATTAATTTCACAATATCAACAATAACCAAAGTATTAAAAAACTGGTAGGAAAACGTTTCAAAAGCGATAAAGTTGTTGAAAAAAAAAAACGATTCGTGCGAAGTGGAAATTTATCAGACTTTCACGGTGGTCGTCGTAGCAAATCGAAACGTTCACGGAATTACGGGAATCGCATTCGATTTGGTGCCCTAGAAACTCGAATCAGCTGCTTTTAGGTTTTCCTCCCCTTCCTCTGCACACTTCCTTGCCCATCGTCACGAAGATCGCATTTGTGCCTAGCGTGGCACTGAAACATTTCCCAGGCATTTATATAGGTACCCGACTGGTATGTACCCTATCTCATAGCCCCGTTTCATACAGTTACACCCGAAGCTGTCTCACTGCGGTCTGCCTCTGCGTAGTAGAAACGGAAATTCTCTCTACAGGATGATTCAAATTTCATCCATTTTCATTCGTTTTTATACATTCAAAATCTCGGCAACTTACATAGATATATTTTACAATAATTATTAAACTCTTCGAAAATTATTCGATATTTAATTAATTTTTTCACCTTTTGTAATTCACATATTTACTCGATACCCAGAGGTTACCATGCAAAAATCGAATTTGATCTTTTAAACTCGTATTATGGCAATTCAGTGAAACTAAAATTGTGCGAACTATAAATCGTTTTTACGAATAGCTTTGAAATTTATTATTAAAAACAATAATACGGGTTTTATACGAATCGAAAAAAATATTAATTTTTCCAATTTTTTTGTTTTTTTAAATAAAAAACAAAATGCCGTGCCTATTTTCAGACCGCATAAGTTAGATTTTTATGTTAATGTATGAATCGTCCTGTAGGACCAAACAAGGAAGAGGGTGGGTATGTTTGAAGGGGTTTGGTTTGCATAATTCGCATATTTTCTAAATTCCCAAAATTCATCAAAAATACAATTTTATCGATCAAACTGGTATTATAAAAATTCAGTAAAATGAAAATTACACGAACTATAAATCGTTTTTACGAATAGCCTTGAAATTTATTATTAAAAACAATAATCCGGGTTTTACACGACTCGAAAAAAATATTAAATTTTCCAATTTTTTGGTTTTTGTAAATAAAAAACAAAATGTCGTACCTATTTTCAGACCGCATAAGTTAGAATCGTCCTGTGGGACCAAACAAGGAGGAGGGTGGGTACGTTCAAAGGGGTGCGTTTGGTTTGCATAATTCGCATATTTTCTAAATTCCCAAAATTGATCAAAAATAAAATTGTATCGACCAAACTAATATTATAAAAATTCAGTAAAATGAAAATTACACGAACTGTAAATCGTTCTTACAAATACCTCTGAAATTTATTATTAAAAACAAGAATACAAATTTTGAACAACTCGAAAAAAATATTAAATTTTTCAAATTTTTTTTTTTTTTTTTTTCAAATAAAAAACAAAATGGCGTACTATTTCCAGACCGCATAAGTTAGATTTTTATGTTAATGTATGAATCGTCCTGTAGGACCAAGCAAAGAGGAGGATGGGTATGTTCGAAGGGGTTTGGTTTGACGGGGGTTGGTACACACAACAGACGTTTTACATATGTACCACAGCCCCAAAGCGTCGGTCGATATTAGGCTCGTAGGATAATCCTGCGCCTTCTGCGGTTCTCACGTATGTCCTTTATCTACCTCTCGCTCCCAACTCCGCGCAGTCACGTCCTCGTTTCCTCGTATTCTCGAGACAGCCAGTGTTATCATTAATGCCAGATAGGAATTACCACGGACGAATGTTCATCAGGGGTGGTGTGTCGTATATCAAATTTGGAAACCGTTCGTTCATTACACCATTCAGCGAGGCGTATAATTGGATCGAAAATCCCGGTGGAACAATCTCCGTCGATTTCGAACGACGAATACAATTATCGTTTTAGGAATGATCGTGCGCCCAAATTCTCGCGTCGATTTGCCAAACATCAAAACCATTGAACAAACTCGTCGAAGAAAAGAAACAATTTCGAAAACCCATAAAAAATACGTGTCACGAATTTTTAATTTTCGATATTTTCCATCCCCCTCCGAACATTTCAACCCCGTCATCCCCCCTGGCGTTTCAGCGAATTCCATTTCCGTCAGGATTTCACGAGGCGATATACAATTCGCTCGGAAACGAACTTTCCACTCGGTCGAACGATGAAATTTCGCGCGAGAAAAGATTTCGACGAGTTTTCGTCCCCCTCGTACCTAAATTCTTCATCCCCACCCATTCACGCCCTTCATCGAGTGTAACATACCTAAAGAATTTCAAACATACCTAAGACGTTTACAATGCGACGTTTTTTCGGGAACGTTCGTCCCTTCTGACCTTCATATTTTATTCTCAAAGAAAGCGAGAGGCTGACGCGAACAATTTCAACTCCCTCGTCCTTGCCAAATTCCTAAAATCATCCCTTCATCTCCCTCCTATGGTACACTATCCTCTCGACACGTGCCTGAAAATAGAATTCACCTCTGAAAACACAACGATTCCCCGACGTGTCTCTAGTTCCTCCAAATTTGTTCAAAATTTCCTGGAGATTCATCCCTCTCCACTCCATGACCACCTACCCCTCGCCACTTCTATTCTCCTTTTCGCCACCGTTTCCTCGTACACTGTGTAAACACGCTGCCGGCCATTGGCAACTGGCTGTGTCGTCACGTTGTTCCAAGCTGAAACGGACGGTACATAGACGACACGATGGGGCAATGGCGAAGAGAGGAAGCTCGAGGGAGGAGGAAGATAGGAAAAGCCCGGCGGCGGCCGCGTCGAAAATTGCTACGACAAGCTTTACGCTCGACGAGCTTTCACTCTGATGCTGCTGCTGATGGTGCAACGGCATCGAGCTACGAGATTGTTGGCTTAGGCGAGAGGCAGTGATAGAACGAGAAGGGGAGGAGACAGGATCGACGATACCAGACAACTCGGTATAGTCCGCGGGAATTCTACGGGGGATGAGAACGTGGAGGAGAAATGGGATTTTCATCGACCGCGTCGTGTGTTGACTATACACGGTGGCGAGACCAAGAAAAAGTTGTACCACACTCAAGGACACGGTGGTGGGGTTAGCGCAGAGACTACAGGTGGAGCGAGACAGAGTGGGAGGTCGAGGCGAAGGAGTGGGAGATCCTCGGCTTTGGTTAGACGAGTAGAGAAGCGGCGGTGGAGCTTTCTGGTATTAAGACGCCAGAAGCACAGAGGTGACCGCAGCAATGCGATACCAGAAAATGACCACCAAGATTTAGAAACCACATGGGCGTATGGATTACGTTTGCAACACGGCTAATGGAATGTGTGTCTTCATCCCTTGGACAGAAATTCATAAGTCGGGTGTAACACGAACTGTGCTTGGAATTTGCAACTATGCGAAGAATTGATTAAGGGTTGCAGGTTGATATAGATTCAAGGGGTTGTTTGAAGATATTGATTTATATTTAATTATGCCCTGGGTAGCTATGAGGCAAATGCAGAAAGCTCGTAGATGCACAATCTACAGAAATTCATAAGTTTGCAAATTGGCGACTTGTGCCATTTGAACAAATTTCTCAAAAGTTTATAAGATTTAATAATAAGAAGAAAAACGTCGATATAATAACAAGATTTGTAAAAATATAAAATATAATTGTCAGCTATCAGATAAGATATAATAACACGAGGATAGAGATTTCAGCGAGTCTGTTTTTTATGGTTAAGGTAGAAACAGAAAATTTCTTGTAAAAATTATTTTTTTGTAATTGTTAAGAATCTTCTAGGTCAACTAACAACCCCTAGCTTCACGAAGGGTTGATTATTTGTATTTTCATTGAAAATTGTGGAAAAAGGACATCGGAGGGAACGAGTTAAGCTCCGGATTTTCATTCGAGTCCGAGTTCGAAACTTGGGGGGTGTAAAGCACAGATGAGTGATTCTCGTGGTGGTGGAAATTCCGGACTGTAGGTGGTATAGAGACGCGTCGCTTCTGGGCAATATAAGACGAACGAGCTTGAATAAATTGCGTTTCACAGCCTCGGCTACGAGTGGAACATTGACGACATGCCGTACACGGGAACAAAGCTGCAATAGGGGGTGTATGTGTGTGAAGGGGGTGAGAAATTGCCCGAGAGAGGGAGAGTTTTGTCCGAACCGATGGTGCGCAAGACCGATATTCCGAAAGCCATATTCTCCGTGGCGGATGAAAGTGGCAGGATAATATTCACCGAAGCACGAGGCTCGTTCGACGTCATCTCATATCCCGTTATATAGGGTGAGATTCTTTAGAAAATGCAACATTTTATGTTCATTGTCATTCTCGATGGCTACCACTTACACTTCGTTAAATTTATGCTTAAAGTAGATAGGTATCTCATCCGATCGATGATTCGATCAAGCTTACTCGACTATTATTATTATTATTATTATTATTATTATTATTATTATTATAAAACAATTGAATTTTCTCGAATCGTTATTGTTCGAATAATTGCTTCAATCACAAACTTCACAAATATTAGTTTCTAACCACAGGGACTAATTGATATCATCATTCACTATTATCACCGCAACGAATTAATTAATTTTAATTAATTATAGTCATAAAAATCAATAACAATACAAATTAAAAATCAATAATTACATTCTCATTTAATTATCAATAATTCTAATAATAATCAATTATAAATATCTAAACAGTAGTAATTTAATTAATCATCGACAATTCTAATAACAATGATAAAAATAACAAATTCCAATTATAAATAAAACACAATTAATCGAAACTTGTGAATTGTTTAATGTTTTTCGTCGATCATTGATATCGAAAACAGAGCTCTCAACGACTTATCGTGATAAGCTCACCTTGTATATTTCTGTACGCTGTAATATAGTAACTTCGTGATATAGTAAACACGTCTGGAAACAGTGTACGTGCCTGCCACTATCCATGCCTCACGAACGTAGGTATTGCCTGGCAGCGATCGTGTTAAAGCTGCATGATGTATTCCACCCTCGAGAGAGAGAGAGAGACACACACACACACACTCACACACACACACATCGTTAACCACGACTATGCATTATCCCATATACAGCAAAGTTTAATATAATTCGAAACTCTGATATTCCATATTATATACCGTTACGTAGATATATCCGTGGTCGAGACACCACGGGCTTCGTTCTCCAGCTTTGAGATCGATTTGCTCTCGGAATTCGTCGAGCCACAACAAGCGCAAAACCTTCTTGCAAATTGAATCGAGCTCGTTCGTCATAACCCTGTCAATAATCGCGATAACATACGCGCCGAGGAGAATATCCCGTGCCAAGTAGCAGGCAACTTGTCTACGCGCATGATAAACGAGTTTGCAACCCTCCACCCTCTAGATCGTCCCATAACAAAATTTAATTGAAATTAAAAAAAAATCAATAAATTTTAATTTGCATCGTTCGAATTCACGTTTTTTACGGCTCTATGGACATCGATGCAACCGTAAAATGACGATTTTAATGAAGTTTGTGAAAAACGAGGGTAAAAGTCAATGGAAATTCTTTCGATGTTTTTTTTTTTTTTTTTTTTTTTTTTTTTTTTTATTCATTTGGGAATATTGAAAAATTGACGGGAGTAGAGAAACATAAAGCATTTGTGCACCGGCGAGCTTCGAAGGAGATTAATAACAGTTTGACGTATTATCGTTTGATAGTGATACACAAGAATTCGTGTATTAAAGGGGTAAACCACTCTAGAGGCCGAAAATTTGAGCAAATTTTGGAATTTGTTTTCAATGAAACTAAACAACATATTGAAATTTGGTAAAAAGATTCTTATTATACAAATATTGAGGATTGTTTATAAATTTTATCAGAGATGTAGTAAACAAAATGGCGGATTTTTCAGCATTTTTTCAGCTGCCACTTTTCTTTTTCATTGCTGCCTGGCCGAAGTCATAACTGCTGCAATTTCAAAGCTACAATAATAAACCAAAAAGAATTCAATACAATATGATAACAGCTTCGACACTACGTAGAATTTTTTTTTTATATTTCATAGTTCAAATGTTATTAACAATGTTCGAGCATTTTTTTGCGTTTTGTCGAAATTTTTGTTCAACAACGCGCCACTTTTGCAAAAATCAATTTAAACAAAAAAATCCTACGTAGTATCGAAGCTGTTATAATACTATATCGAATTCTTTTTGGTTCATTATCGTAGCTTTGAAATTGCAGCAGTTACGGGTTCAACCAGCCAGCAATGCAAAAAGAAAAACGCAGCTGGGAAAATGCTGAGAAGCCGCCATTTTGTTTACCACAGCTGTGAAAAAATTTACAAACAGCGCTCAATACTTGTACAATGAGAACCTTTTTACCGAATTTCGATATGTTGTTTAGTTTCTTTGAAAAAAAAAATCACAAAGTTTGTTGAATTTTTCGGGTTCTAGAGTGATTCACCCCCTTAAGGTTTTTTTTGTAATATTTTTCTATAGCAGCATTTTCGTGTTTTCCCTTTGCCGATTCGTACGGCACTTTATCGAAATCGTGAGTCGAGTATTCGTTTATCGCGTTGATCGAAATCCCCGAGGGAAAATAGGATGGTCGAAAGGGTTGGTGTGTCGATTGATTCGAGGGGTTGGCGATGAAGAATTTATCGAAGGATGTCTAGGAGGGTGAGTTTCGTTTCGTGACGATTATTGTGATTTTCGCGCGCGTGTCCAAAATACAACTCGACTTTTTTTTACGTCCACTTAGCAAATGTTATACGAACGAATCCCAACGGTTTCTTTCTCTCTCTCTCGAGGCGATCGACTTATCGCGCACGGTAAAACCACTTTTTTTCTTCTTCTTCGTTCTCTCCCGACACTCTCGTCGTCGCTTACGTAACGAAATCAACAGCTTTCACATCGAGACAATTTTTTTTTATTCTTTCACCTTCGTAAGATTTCTTATTGGAACGAGAACGAGTCGCGAAGGGGATGATTAAAATACTTTTAAACAAAAATAAACGGAATTCAACGAACGAGAAATAAAAAACGAAGAAATTCCATCGATTCGTCAAATTTTGAAGGGGAGAGAGCGAGGGGCTTGTTCCAGTTTGAAAAATGTATTTTCCCATCGAATATTCATCGCGCATGAATTTCCATAATTCCTACGGGAATAAAATACGATGATCGCGAGAGCGATGTACGTAGAACGATGAAAAAAAAAAAAAGAATTAAATTCCAATTGTAAAAACGTGTGTTCCACGTGCGAACGCAAGAGTTTTCTATTTCGATAAAAAAATTGGGTTTAATCGCGTCGTTATGTTCTTTTCACGACGAAGGAAATGCGATTAACGTTCCGGGGTCGCGAATAAATTCGACCGAGCGTTAATTTTCCTGCGTTACGTTGCGACACCCGAGCACTAAAACGCGATAAACCAAACGAGCGTTTTACACGGTTAGAGAAATTTACTCGTCGCGATTCCCTTCTCTTGCGTTCTCTCACGGTTGCTCGATTCTCGTTCGTTGAAATAAGATGGGAGATAATATTTGCCAAAAGACGCTCTTCTTTATCGTTCCGACGTCGGGAATTCACGCGCGACAGCTTTGTGAACATAAACGCTCGTCTCGTGGAAAGACAATCGCGACTCGCGCCACTTTCGCATCGATGGAACAAAATTATTTCCACGAAATTTTAATTAAAAGTTAATCAAACTATATTGATAAAAATTAAATGAGAAATTCGGAATAGGAAAACTAAGCAGAAGCCAGCTGTATAAAATTAAACGAACAGAGTAATTACAAAAACGTGCGAAAAAACGAAAAATAAAGTTAACGTTTACAAAAAGGTAAGGTTAAAATAAATGTGGGAATGACTTATGAATAATAGAAAATTAATTAATTGGAAAGTAAATTAAACGCGTTCGAGCGCAACCGTTCCTACAAAATAAGGTTCCAACAAAACTAACGAATCCTTCGATTTGTTCGCAATGAAAAATTAACCTCGTTATTTCATAAATCGTTCCAAGCGACAATCTTCACTTGTTCGATCTGTGTGACTTTTAACATCGTGAAAAGTTCAAGCTCTAAGAACCTATATTGATCGAAAATTTCCCGTACAACAATAAATCCATAATTTCTTTTTGGAATTTTCTGATTTTATCGAGCTTCAGTGAGCAAATCGTTATTTCCAGTTTTTGCATTTTTCTCCTGGAGTTTTTAAAATATCGGCAAAAATAACGTTATATTCTTCATCAGCGACAAATTTCCAATTCCGAAACCACCCTACAAAGACTTTTTGAAGGAAAAAAAAATTTTATCCTCGACAGGTGCGATAGTTGATATTCTTAATTTTGTTTTTCTAACTTAAGGGGGGAGGGTCACATTTTGTTTTCACCAAAAAAGGGTTTATAGCATCATTTCCGAATCGGAAATTTCCCGCGTAACACGAATATGATGAAATAAAGGCGTTTTGGAGCAGAACAAATTTTGACCTCATCGCCGAGGTGTTTCTTTGCAGGTCCCTTTCTATGGGTCCCAAAAATCGCGATTTTCAAAGGTTCGTCACGGCCACAAAAATTGAGCTATACGGATGATTCTGGGCTGGTTGTTGAGTGCTCGGCGATTTCTTTAAAAAGTTATTAGTCCAATTTTCTGTCGGACGAACGAGATCGGAGATAGAGCTTCTCAAAAAGTCGATTTTTCGAGGTTTCGCGAATCCATCAATATTGCGATATACTGTATTCCGGTGAATTTTAATCCTTTCTCAGGCTCGAAGAACCTATATCGATCGCAAATTTCCTGCACAACAAGAAAATCCTGGTTTCGTTTACGATTTTCCAGATTTTACCGTCCTTAAGTGGGTAAATCGTTATTTCAGGGTTTTTCCATTTTTCTCCCAGAATTTTTGAGATATCGACCAAAATAACGTCGTAATCTGTATCAATGACAAATTTCCGATCCAATAAGACCTTTTACAATCGTCTAACAGACATTTCATTATTTTTCAACATCAATTTGCTTCCACGTGGCGAGCGGCAGATCTCGCAGCGCCGCGCCACGGCGCCGCAGTGCAACCGAGGCGGTGCAACCAACGTGCGGTGCCACCTGCACGTCGATCGTTTCGAATAGCTCGCACACGACGTGCGATCGAAGACTTCTTTCTCTCTTTACTTTCGTCGATCGTCCGAGCACGGCGTCGCGACGCAAACAACCGACTCCAGCCAAGAACGGAGAAGGGCCACCTTCCGGGAATTCTATTTATAGACGACGCAACGCCAAAGCGTCTCTTCGATGCACACCCGAATGAATGAGCCTCTTCCCATCCATTCCTTCGTCCCTTTCTACTCTCCTCCTGTGTCCTCTTCCTCCTCCTCCTCCTCCTCCTCGTCTCCAGTAGGTTCTTCGTCTTTTGTGGTTCTCGATGAAAAACAGGTTTTTTGGCTTCGATCAGGTTTTACGACGGGTTCGTTCAGCAGCTTGGTTTCTTTCTTGCCCCCCCCCCCCCCCCTGCACTCCAACCTCTCCTTTACTCCTCTCTCTCTCTCTTCCTGTTCACATATGCGAGACGCTCCGGGATTTATTACCTTCTGGACTGGACCACGTTGAAAGATGGACGTTTGAATTATTATCGACAGACTGCAGACCGAGAGAAGAGAAATCTTTCATGTGATAATATCCTAGATAATATTTTAAGCGATGAGAAGTATGTAATCTGTGCTCAATGGTAATTTTTTTGAAACATGTGTGAAGTTTCAAGATTTTGTGATAAGTGAGAATTGAATTAAAATCGATGGAAAATGGGCAAAAGGGCTATTTAGAACGAACTAGAAATTTTATTCGTATTTTTGATAATTCATGGATGTTTTCTAGGAGGAAGGAAGAATTCGATGATTTACAGAATAACGCAAGAAGGACGAATTTGCTCGAATCAATAAAAAAAATGATTTTTCTTAAAAGAAAACAATTTCTGATCACACAATGACCAAGCGACGAAGAAATAGAAACGCTCGTATCGTTTCCATCGAGCCTAATAAGTGCACGACGACGCAAGAATTTTCCATCTTTACGTTTATTGCCACGATGAAAATTCCGATGGTTCGATATGCGTTTCAAACATTGACTCACGGGTGTACACGTGCCCATCTATTTCGATACTTCCGATATCTCTTTTCCTCGAATCGGCGAGAATATTTCCCTCGAATTTAATGTTTCGCGTTGGCAACTGCCGGCTGATCGTACGCTACTAGCATTGTTCGTATCGGAAAGTTCTTCGCGGATCGAAAATTCGACGCGAAAAACCCTTTCGGCGAGAAATTTATTGGCTCGGTCCATTCACCGAGCTGTTGATTGAAATCGTGCGTCGATCTTCGTGCACTTTTGAAATCTTTCCAAAACCAAATTTTTCACGCATTTTTCTTCTGTCTTTTTATTGAATGTTTTTTATTTTTGTTTTTATTTTTACGACGATGCAAATAAGTTTCGTTTAAATCGACGTGACTGACATTTAACAATGTAAACACGACACCCTTCGTTGTCTCGCGGACGAATTCAATCATTTCGTCACGACCTCGAGGCGTCTCGGGAAATTTATATCCAGCCTTTTTCCGCGTTTCGATGCGCAATCATCCGTATGGAATACCAAACAGGGCGTGCGCCTACGATTTTTGCCGACTAGGAAGGATCGTAACTGCCTCGCATGGACACGACGTTCTACTCGTGACGTATTTCTTCCTCTCTCTCTCTTTCTATCGCTAGAGAATTTGTTATCATAAATTTGTGTGATACAAGGACGCTTCATACTAAAAATGATAATTTTTTTATAATAAAATATTGTTTTCATAATAAATTTTCAACGTTCTATAAAAATTTCGTTTTCACATTATTTTTTTATTTATTGTTTCTTTATTAAAATTTAATTTTTCCAATATTTTATTATTTATTGACTTTTTAGTTTTAATTTGAATTTAATTTTTATTTTTAATTTAATTTTTACAATATTTTATTATTTATTGGTTCTTGATTAAAATTTAATTCTTGCAATATTTTATTATTTATTGATTCTTTATTACAATTCAATTTTTACAATATTTTCTTATTTATTGATTCTTTATTAAAATTTAATTTTTATAATATTTTATTATTTATGGATTGTTTGGTAATATTTAATTTTTACAATATTTTATTATTTACTCATTCTTTATTAAATTTTAATTCATGCAATATTTAATTATTTACCGATTCTTTAAGAATATTTAATTGTTACAATATTTTGTGATTATATTTTCGATGATAATTATCATTTTTAATTAATTCCATATTTATCTTTCGTGTTTCAGGTGAGTACTTGGTTCTTCGCGAAATGTAATATACACGTTACATTGTCAATAACGTTGTACGAGAGACGAAACGCCAAAATTCGTGAGTAAGCTAATTATCATTCTCCATAAGGCCATCTCTAATTTCATTACGAACGTTTTTTTTCTTTTACACGTGAGTTTTTTTCCTCTCTCCTGTCTCGTCCGTCTCTCGCGCGGACATCGAACAATGAAATTTACCCCGGGAGCAATTCGGTAATTGATATCGCCTCGAGCGAAACGCCAGAGTTTAAAATGCAACGTCGGTTACACAAATTCTCGCAATTTCCTCTTATATTTTCCGCAATTAGCACGATTGTGAAGAAACGCTCAAATAGTTTAAAAAATTATTTTTGTCATCCATTTCCAAAATGAATTCTCTCTGCTTTCGATTATTCCTCGTATCGAGAATGTGAGAACCACTGCAAAAATCGTTGATTTTCCGAACTCGAAACGAGGTTTGGATATTGGAACGAGAACTAACGATCGTAAATACGCGCAAACGAACGAGGCAAATTATTGAACTGGAGCAGTGTTCGACGATCGTTCTATCGCGTTACTTCGTGTTTACTTCGTTCCGATTTTACAAATTTCTCATTTTTCTACACAAATTATTCCACAAATTCTACAGAAATGATCAAATTCTAATTATAAAATGTAAAAAAGAACCACAAAATTGTCCCCATAATCGTTGCTTTTTAATTAACGTTTATTTATTTAAGAAATTTTAATTATCGACATCGATATCGAAATTAAATTAAATTTTTGTAAAATTCCTACGATCGTTCGACTTCCTGAAATTTAAGAGTACCGTAATTTTCGATTTTTCTGTCAAAACTGTCAATAATCACCGTTTTTATTTTATGATTAAAATTTACTACCGATCGATCGGTCGAACGAGCTAAAAATAGTATTAACGGACAAGAGTTGAAAAAAAATATATAAGTAACCATCGCATCGTCTTTCGACGTAAAACGATATCTTTTTAACGAATCAACCTCATCGCGTGTTCAAACAATTTTGTACACGGATATTACCGATTGGACGTATCGCAGAGATCGATCGGGAAGTCGCACTTTGCGAGATATTTTGTAGGAAATTTTAGTCTCGAATTAACGATCGATGAGTCACCTGCCCTTGGAAATAGGTTAACATCTTGGCTATAGGTAATTATCAAATTTCTATGAAAAAAAAATCTTTATCATTGTAACAAAAAACAAAAAATCGATTATTTGATAAAAAAAAAATGATAAGAAGGAGATCATTTCTTATTTCGAAATAAATCGATCGATATAAATACGCGAATTCGTCGAAGCCAAGATTGTGTTTATCTCGAGAAAAAAGATCGAGTGCATCGACGCGAGGCAATAATAATTTTTACGATTATGGATCGCAGAAGCCAACGTCGAAATCGTGCAAAGCAAATTATTCGTCTGTTTACGATAATTGTGTCGGAGTGAAGGAAAATCACGAGCGAAATGGCGCGAAGGATTTTCCGAAGATTAAACGAAACGTTTCCAAACCTCGGCTTAAGGTACGTTTCGCCTTGAACGTTTGAATTGTTTTTGTTTTCGCTCCCTCTCCTCTTCCCTCGCGTCTTACATCGCTCGCGATAGCGAACGAACCGTTGGTGATTGATAGTTTACACGCAGATCGCGATATTTTAGGATCCTCGAACGACGAATTTCGAGAACCGTCGAACGTGTACTGCTGTCTATATCACTCGAGAGAAACATCAATTTTGTGAATAAACACCAGATGCTTCGATGATTTTCCAGGGTTGAGAATAAATTCGGAAAATGTTCGAACAGGTGGTTCCATCTTATTTGATGTTCGAAACAAGAATGTTAAAATCAACATTGATTCATTCGGAAACAATGACATTCGATCTATTCTTGTATTATTACCATTCGACCAATTACAATTTTATTTTCCTTCTAAAAATAATTAAATAATCCTCATATGCAATTTAAATCTTCAAATTTACAAATTTTCAAAAAAATTCGGAATATTCATTAATTTAATCGTCACTAATCAAACTCGTCGTAAGAACGTCTCATTCTTACCTCAGCCTCCTAAATTTTATCATTAATAATGATAATAACGAATACCTTTTGCCCAAGTCCAATTTTATTTTCCTTCCGACAATAAAAAAATAATACTCGTATTTGATTTAAATCTTCAAATTTATAAATTTTCAAACAAAAAAAAATTCAAAATATTCCATAATTTAATCATTACTAATCAAACTCGTCGTAAGAACGTCTCATTCTTACCTCAGCCTCCAAAATTTTATCATTAATAATGATAATAACGAATGCCCTTTGCCCAAGTTCAATTTTATTTTCCTTCCGAGAATAAAAAAATAATACTCGTATTTAATTTAAATGTTCATATTTACAAATTTTCCAAACAATTTTTCGATATCTGTTAATTTATTCGTCACCAATTAGACTCGTCGTAAAAATATCTCATCGTTACGTCAATCTTCTAAATTTTATCATTAAAAATAATAAACGAATACTTTTTACGGAATTTCAATTCTATTTTTCTTCGAAAAATAAGATAATAATACTCATATTTGGTTTAAATCTTCAAATTTATAAATTTTCAAAAAAAAAAAAATTCAAAATATTCCATAATTTAATCATTACTAATTAAACTTGTCGTAAAAACGTCTCATTCTTATCTCAGCCTCCTAAATGTTATCATTAATGATGACAATAACGAATACCTTTTGCCCAACTTCAATTTTATTTTCCTCCCAATAATAACTAAATAATACTCATATTTGATTTAAAGCTTCAAATTCACAATATTACAACCAAATTTCAGAATATCCATTAATTTGATCGTCACTGATCAAAATCACCATAAAAACGTCTCATTGTTACTCCAGACTCGTAAACTTTATCATTAAAAATAATAATACCGAATTCGCACCGCCACTTTTACAAAAAAATGAACAGATTGCTCACTCGCTCTCAGAAATGATTTCATCCTTGAACTCTTTCGAACTGGCTGTCGAAGGGGTGCAGCTTCGTAACGAAAAAGTGAGAAAAAAACGAAGAAAAAAGGGCGTGTCGATTAATCTTTCGCGAAATATTGCACTCGTGCTCAAAAGTATCCGGCCGGAACCGCACCCATACGAGGAAAAATGTACGTAGAATCACGAGTATACACGTATACACGATAAAGATGAAAAAATATACGTACACGCGTATAAAAGGTACCCGAGAGCAAGAGAGAGAGAGAGAGAGAGAGAGAGCACCGGGTGAATTGGCGCGCCAGTTACAGGTTTCGCCGCGAGAAAACCACCAAGGACCTTGACAAGTGCTCCACTTATCGGCAAAGGTCTGTCGAGAGACGACGAGAGACGCGGTCTCTTTCGTCTTTAATCATGCGATTGCGACGCTGCATCGGTTAGTTTCTTTTTTCTTCATTTTTTTTTTCGTTTTTTTCTTTTTTCTTATCTTCTCCTTTGCTCGTTCGCGTGGCTCGCGAGCCTCTCAAAGAGTCACGCTTTAATTTGAATTCTCACTCTCCCCGTGATTTAGCTATAAAAACGCCGTAAAACCTTTTTTTACAACGTACACTTATAACGCTCCCTACAATTTTCGATCGTCGACGTTCGACGGGAAATAATAAAAAAAAAAAAACCGTTCAACGACAGTTTTACACGCGACGAAGAAGATTTTACGATGAAAATGATCAATTCGATATTGCCTAACCCTTTTTTTTATGTTAAATCAACGAAATTTATTGAAATTTATTTATAAGTTTGAATTTTTGATTGATTTTTTTTAATTTTTTTAGAAAGAAACAATTTTTTTTGGTAAAATTTCGTTTGGCTCTAGTCGTTATTTGTCGAAATTTGTAAAATAATTTGATTTTTCTCAAGAATTTTGAGAACTCGTTACTTCTTATTCGAGCATTTCGCATTTTTTTTTACACAAAATTATATTTTTTTTTATAGGAAAAACCCTTTTATACGAAAAATATCAGTTTATTTATTAAGAAAATCCGGTTCGGTGAAATTTCGTACGTTAAAGTTCTATTTTGGGTGGGGGATAATAAAAAAGCGACGAGCGAGGGAGGAAAAGGGAAACGAGAGAAAAAAAAGCAAGGGGGATGAAAGTCGTAGGGAAGAAGCCACAAAATGAGAATCCAGCTGTGCACGTGTAAAACTTCGACCTTTCTTCGTTCCTTTCCTTATTTTTCCAACGATATTGTTCCTCCTGTTATTTCTCTTTCATCCCTCTTTTCGCAATTTTTTCGCCCTCTCCAGTCGTCGTTTAACGCACAGCAGGCACGCAACGAGCTGAAAAATCTCGTAGAGCTCGTCAAGCGTGTACCAAACATTCGTCGTCGTGCTGACAAAATCCTTTCTCGTCGATTGTGTTCCTCTCGTGTGTGGCAAAGCCCAATTTTGCTCGCACGTCACGATAATAGCTCGAGCCTCGGTCACACCCGTTTCCTGTTTTTCCCATTTTAATCGCACCATTCTTCTTACACGCATCGTCAACACGTAACTTCGTCCAAATTCAAAATTTATATTTATATACAAAATTTACTTTCCTAAAAAAAATACGAAAAACAAATTTTTTCATCAAATTCTTTTTCAAATCCTCGCGATAAACAATTTTAATCAACTTAATTCGACTCTTACATCCCTCATATTAACAAAAAATCAATGTACATAAAAATTCACATTTAATTTTCAATATTTAAATAAATTTATCGAAAAAAAAACAATCATAATTTAGTAAATTTTCAAAATTTCAATTTTATTAAAACAAAAATACTCAAATATTTGTAAAGAAAAGTTCTTTTCCGGAAGGGTTAAAAAAAGATGGTCTTGAATACGGTACGTTCGCGTTTGTTTTGTTTCTATAAATATTTCACGTGGGAACAAAAAATAGAACGGCACGATGGGAAGAGTCGAAGCGAAACTCCGAACGAGTTTCTGGCCTCTCTCGTCAATCGTCGCTTATCCGCATTTTGCCGCCGCCCCCTCCCCCCTCTCCCTCCCCCCGTGTCACGTGTATGCTCTCTATGGCAGAAACGATTTCAATGGCATGTATACGATCCCCGGTCTCTCGGTTCCGGAAAAGTATTATCCCCCCCCCCCTCTTTAGTCCTTTCTGTACTCGCCCCCCCCCTCCCCTCACCATCCTGCTCTCTGCATGGCAAGCCCTACCACTTTGGTAGTTGCACAGAGAGACCGTCGAAGGCTGCTGAAAATAGAGAATAAAACCGTAGAAAATCGTCCAGGTATGTATGTGTGGGTTGCCGAACAACGAGCATAAGCATCGCCGGATCTCTTCACCGCGAAATAAAAAGAAGAAAAAACTGGCTGAAACGTTCATACCTCACTTCCGTTTCTACTGGAAGAAAAACCGTAAAATTGTTTTCATCGTTCCTCATCGATCCGTGTCTACGTTTTCATTTTTATTCGATACTCGTGTCTGCACACAAAACTATTTTTGTTCTTCTTCTCGAAATAAAGATTTATTTGTGTTGAAAAAATTCAAATTATAAAATTCAATAACAATATTTTTCAATGTTTTTCTCACATTTTATTGAAAACCAAATGTTTGACTAGAAAATAAAATTGATGTATTTTCTATCCAAACGAAACACAGGAAGTTTCCAAAAGTCGAGCAATCCTTATCAGCTGGGAAAATCAAACCTGAGATTCGTAAATAAACAAAAAGAAATCGAGATCGAGCTTTTAAAATCTTCGAGACAAAACCTTCGTAAAGTACAAAATCACGGTGTTCAATCGTCGGTCGTTATCGGAAACGCTCACGGGACTTGCGGTTTATCTTTTTTTTTTATTGTTCTCTCTCTCTCTCTCTCTCTCTCTCTCTCTCTCTCTCTCTCTCTCTCTCTCTCTCTCTCTCTCTCTCTCTCTCTCTCTCTCTCTGTCTTCCTCTTCGTTCCCCTGGTGCCTGGCATCTCTCAACCGTAGAACAGCGATCGGTCGATAACGCGACGAACCTTGACCCGAAAAAAAGCATCCGCGACTCGAAGCAACGCGCGCACACACACGTGCGTGAGTTAAATTTTCTAGAATGAAAAGCCGCCAGCCTGTGTTACGATTCCGATGATGACGCGACGAGCTTCGTTATGAGAATTCGTTAGTGACGTTGATCCACGCTCAAATATTTTCTCGCTTCTGTTCGTTATCAAAGCCTTTCTCTCTTTCCACGTCGGTGTAAATAGAGAAAGAGGAGCGACGCAGTAGACACAGAGGCAAAACTCATTCGGCAAAGAACGACGTTTCCAATCTCCAACGAGCTTCCCATAAACGAAGGATAAAGGTTTTACAGTTTTTATCTTTTTTCTTTGTTTTTTTTACTCTTACACACTCGTTTCCTCAACGTCGCGCTTTTTATTCTCGCTGATCTTCGTAAAATCGTTAGCTTTTGAAAACAATTTTCCTCCAAGCATTTGCAACGTTTCGCGATCTCGATTGGATTATTCGCGTTCCTCTTTGTTCGTCTTCCTCCTTTCCAATCCTACGATATTACCGACTCAAAGAGAAAATCTTGTCGATGACATTCGTTAGGAAAATTCTTTGATCTTGAAATTTTTTTTAAATTATCCGAAAAATGCATTTCCTGTTGTCGAGGTTGGATTTGTATTTTTAAATTTCTTGGAATACTTTGTTATCGTCGTAATTGTTTCGAAGCGACAAGGTTCCAGACGTTATCATTAGCCTTTTTTTAGTATCGCGTCTGATAAAAGTACAAATACACGGGAGAATCGCGAATGATTGTTTGAAAAACGAAATGAAAAGAAATGAGGAAAATAATAATAATAATAATAATCACTGTGTGATCGAAAGATGGGACGAAATGAGAGTGATAAGACGGGCAATACGTGATAATAGAGAAAGGATTTATATCCGGGGAAGAAATAATTCACTCGCGTTCATTGATTCGAACGAAGAGACTCGGTTCGATCTTTCCCTTCGACGAAGAGATTTCGGTTTTGTATTGTAAGTCGTGATTCGAGCGGACTTTAAGACTTGAGAGCTTCGCGTTGTAGAGAAGATTTCGACTTCGATCGATCTTTTCAATAATTTTGTTGAATAATAACAGTTTGTTAATAACAATAATATGACGAAAATGAGTAATAATAATTGTTTTAAAAATCAATTAAATGGCAAATGATTTGGTCGATTTTTTAATAATAATAATTAATTTTTTTGAGTGATAACTTTTTAATTAACGATAATATGACAAATCCGAGTAATAATAATTTTTAATCAGCTAATTAAAAATTATTATTACTCAGATTTGTCATGTTATCGTTAATTAAAAAATTAACACTCAAAAAATTAATGATTATTATTAGAAAAATTTATCAAATTATTTTTTAATTAACGATAATATGACAAATCTGAGTAATAATAATTTTTAATCAATAATTAAATGACAAATAATTTGGTTGATTTTTTAATGATAATAATAATTTTTTTAATAATAATACTTTTTTAATTAACAATAATATGGCAAATATAAGTAACAATGATTTTTTTAATTCACAATAAAATGACAAAGGATTTGCTCGACTTTGTAATGATAATAGTTTTTTTGTTAACCCACTCCATTACATAAATAAAAAAATCTCATCCGCCATTGTCCATTAAAAAAATCGTTACCAAACGTTATATTGTTGCATGAAAATTCCCAAGAATTATGACCTACGTTTCGTGACAAGGGATATTCACAAGTCATAATTTCCATTTCCAAGAAACAATAAATACCCTGAAACGCAGACTATTTTTATGACGATAAAATTTTTTACAACGTCGCAAAAGTTCGTACAAAAATATGAAAGATCTTATTATCGATATGAATGACACACAATCACAATCTGTCGTAATTAAGATTACGATTTTTGTCCCTCGTTATGACGTTTATGTTAACTGCGCGCAATCATTTACGACCACCTAGATAAAAGACATCTGACGATCCGTCGATAGAAATGTTTCATCACGATTATGGAGAAATCGATCGAAGCGACGTATTATCATTGATCGAAACGATAATGAAAAAAGAATAGATAAGCGATTAGCGAGACTCGAATACTCATCGTGATTGCCTTTCAGTCATCGAATCGCATGATTTATCTCGAGTCTCATCACGCCGATACGAGAGATACCAAGAGCGTAAAAAAATAATAATACAAAAATAATTCGTACGAACGATCATGTTTCCAATATTTCAACAATGTTTTTAAATTTTTTATTAAATTCATTATCTTATTAGATAAATTATAAAACGATCATTACATGTGACAGTACCTATTTCATCGCTATTAAAAAATCAATGTGGAGAACAATAATACAAAAATAATTCGTACGAACGATTGTTTCCAATATTTTATCAACGTTTTAAAATTTTTTATTAAATTCATTATCTCGTTAGATAAATTATAAAACGATTATTACATGTCCCAGTGTTTCCTCGCTATTAGAAAATCAACATGGAAAATAATAATACAAAAATAATTCATACACACGATTGTTTCCAATATTTTATCAACGTTTTTAAATTTTTTATTAAATTCATTATCTTGTTAGATAAATTATAAAACGATTATTACATGTCCCAGTTTTTCCTCGCCATTAGAAAATCCACATGGAAAACAATAATACAAAAATTATTCGTACGAACGATTGTTTCCAATATTTTATCAACGTTTTAAAATGTTTGATTAAATTCATTACCTTGTTAGATAAATTATAAAAACGAATATTATATGTCCTAGTTTTTCCTCGCTATTAGAAAATCAACATGGAAAAGAATAATAACAAAAATAATTCATATAAACGATTATATTTCCAATATTTCAACAATGTTTTTAAATTTTTTATTAAATTCATTATCTTGTTAGATAAATTATAAAACGATCATTACATGTCCCAGTATTTCCTCGCTATTAGAAAATGAACATGGAAAACAATAATAACAAAAATAATTCATACAAACGATTATATTTCCAATATTTCATCAACGATTTTTAATTTTTTATTAAATTCATTATCTCGTTAGATAAATTATAAAACGATTATTACATGTCCCAGTATTTCCTCGCTATTAGAAAATCAACATGGAAAATAATAATACAAAAATAATTCATACACACGATTGTTTCCAATATTTTATCAACGTTTTTAAATTTTTTATTAAATTCATTATCTTGTTAGATAAATTATAAAACGATTATTACATGTCCCAGTTTTTCCTCGCCATTAGAAAATCCACATGGAAAACAATAATACAAAAATTATTCGTACGAACGATTGTTTCCAATATTTTATCAACGTTTTAAAATGTTTGATTAAATTCATTATCTTGTTAGATAAATTATAAAAACGAATATTATATGTCCTAGTTTTTCCTCACTATTAGAAAATCAACATGGAAAAGAATAATAACAAAAATAATTCATATAAACGATTATATTTCCAATATTTCAACAATGTTTTTAAATTTTTTATTAAATTCATTATCTTGTTAGATAAATTATAAAACGATCATTACATGTCCCAGTATTTCCTCGCTATTAGAAAATGAACATGGAAAACAATAATAACAAAAATAATTCATACAAACGATTATATTTCCAATATTTCATCAACGTTTTTTAATTTTTTATTAAATTCATTATCTTATTAGATAAATTATAAAACGATTATTACATGTCTCAGTATTTCCTCGCTATTAAAAAATCATCATGGAAAGAGATTGTTGATAATCGATTCTCGAATCAATAGGCAGTTATCCAATCGCAATTAACATTAATTGTACAATTTCCTTTTTTCTTATTCTTTTTTTTTTGTTTAATTTTTTTTTCTTCTCGAGCAAGAATTCGTGCTTTGCCGAGAACATTTCTCAATTTACTTTCTCCCGACAGTCAGACAAGTCGGGTATACATCTAATTGCAGCATATGCGATCGTGCAAGACGTAATCGACGTAATCGCCTCGATTGACAATGACGCAACGCAACATTTATCTTCTCTCCCGTGGAGTAAGTGGATCATAGATGTATTACGTGTCTCGTATGGGACCAAAGAGATTGGCTTTTTCTCGATTCCTAGACTCGCATCGTGTCTCTCTTTTTCTCTCCTACCCTTCCCTCGTTTTTTCAATTTTATTATTTTTCCCACCGAAAACATTTTCCTCGCGACTTTGTCTACAAGCTCGTATTTTACATACATTATATAGTCGTAATGTAAACTTGAAATGTCGCTCGTGCGACGTGATTAACGACGTTGTATATCGTCCGAGAATACACCGAGAGTGAAAACAATCAAAAAATAAATTAAACTTACAAGAAAAAAAATGTCTCCATTATGAATTTAAAAAAAAACATTCCCACAAGTTATCTCACTTTTGTCCTCTTCTCATTTTTAACCAAATAAAAATGAATTTGTTAATAAAATAAAAATCTAACAATCGATTTTGATATAAAAATAATTTTTTTTTTGGTGTTAGAAAATTTAATTTTTCATCCCCATTTTACGTTATATTTATTTTCGATACGAATTTTATAAAAAAAAATCGTATTTTTTTATATTCGACGTTTTATTCCGGAATTGAAGTAATGAGAAGAATACGAGTCAAAAAAAATATTGCCACAAGTTATCTCATGTTTATACCTCTTCTCATTTCTTAACAAAATAAAAATAAATTTGTTAATAAAATAAAAAACTAACATTCGATTTTTATATAAAAATTATTTATTATTTTATTATTTTTTGTTGTTTAGTGTTAAAAAATTCAATTTCTCATCCCCATTTCATGTTACATTAATTTTCGATACAAATTTGATAACAAAAATTCGTATTTTTTTATATTCGATGTTTTATTCCGGAATTGAGGTAATGAGAACAATACGAGTCAACAAAAAATATTGCTACACATTATCTCACTTTAGACCTCTTCTCATTTCTTAATAAAATAAAAATCTAACATTCGATTTTTAATCAAAATAATTTGATTTCTTTTTTGCTATTAAAAAATTCAATTTTTCATCGCCATTTTACGTTACATTAATTTTCGATACAAATTCGATAAAAACAATTCGCATTTTTCGATATTCGACGTTTTATCGCGGAATTCGGGTAATGAGAAGAATACAAGACATCGAAGTTCGAAAAGACAAAAAAATAGTATAAATCTTTCCGGTTACGAGTTATTTATTCCGAAACGCTCGTTGGGGAGAGACGTATTCGAGCGAAGAATCGCGAGACACGCGATACACGAATAAGTACTCCAATCTTGCTTCCTCTGATATTTCTCCGGTATCGTCGGTGACTAGCGGGCTTTCTTATTGGACGATCTTCGTTACTCTCGTTACACTCGATCTCGCGTGCCGAGACAACGTGCCGACGGTCACGTAGGAGGCAAAACGGGGCATGGGGAGCCAAAGAGCTCGGTGAACGTAATTTTTTTTCTTACCTCGAGACTTCTCACAATTTTCTCGTTGGTCGATTCGCCCATCGAGCGTCGTAACCCAGGAGCGCCCCGAGGTGGAAAACGAAAAAAAAAATGATTCAACACCCGGGATGATCAAACCCCGAGGCTTTTTTGTTTTATCTGCAAAATTCGAAGCCAAACGACGACGACGACCGCGAGTTCATAAGTTTCTCTTTTTACCTTTTTCTTTTTTTGGGGAGCGAAAACTTCGACAGCGAAGAGAAAATAAGGGACGACTGGTTGGAAAATAAAGCAACTTCTTCGCGAAAAGTAAAAGTCTCAGCCACCTACCCTTCGACATTCTCACGAGCCCTTCGTACTTTCCCCTCCGACAATTTTCTTCGATCCGGGAAAACTTTTCCAATTTCGGGCGAAATAAATATTGCGTAAAAGTCAATTAAAAATCAAAGGTACGATGAAAAATAAACGTAAATTCTGGGATAATAAAAATCTCGTACGGATATTTAGCAATCCCGCAATGAAAGGTCAATAATAAAAAGAGAAATTACGATTTATCCGTAAACGTTGATTACAAAAATTTTGATGTAAAAACTAAATAAATAATCGAGAAATTAACAAAATCATTCTTTCAGACGCGAATCGCGATCGTGTGACTCGTTCGGCCGAAAATTTCCGCTTCGCGTTGTTATGACGGCGAGAAAGAAAAGCGACGCGTGATTACAGAAGCGCAAACATAGCTCGCGTTTTAAATCATTCCGCCACCATAAATCTCTGCAAATAACGATACGAAAAAGTGAAAATCCCGTTTGTTCAATGCTAACGTGCGTATCGATACGAAATTCTGTCGAACGCACGTGACAGTCACGAGCCTACGCACATTCGTACATAAATATGTACGAAACAACAAAAAACAAAAAAATAAAAACACACAAATATATACTTAAGAATCCAAAAATTGTACGCAGATAAAGATAGAAACAGGGCCAACTGATAAGCGAGTTCGGATATCGCGGAGACGCTCGATACACAGCCAAAAACATCGTCGTCTCTGCCACAAGACAATACAAATCTCGACAAATGCGCATTAACGAACTTAAATATTTCCAAAAGAAAAAAAATGTCATCGACAAACAAAAAAGACGTAAAACATTCCATTATTTTCCCGTTGGTCCACCCGTTATTTCCGTTTTACTGTGAAATTACCGAGTCTCCCGTCGTTCGTGAGAACGAGAACCGAGAACGATGGGACTTTATCAGCTGCTTGAATTTTTTTCTTTCTTTTTTTTTCTTTCCTTCTTTCGAGTTTTATCTTGGTACTCTCCGCGACCTCACGCAGAAAATAAGCGACGGCTTTACGACTAGCTCGAGTCTACCCCGTGTGCCTCGTGCTACTGAGACGGGAAAGGAGCTGAGAGCGAGGAGAGAAAGAGATAACAAAGATAAAAAAAAACGCATAATCCTTCGCTACTGGAAACAAACGACATCGTGTACGTGTTTTCTTCGACAACGTGTTCTCGACACGATCTACCCATAGACGTTCGTTTGATCGTTTTTATTTTTTATTTTTTTCGTTAATTAATTAATTTTTGTAATTTAATTATTCAATTCTCGGAAATGTAACTGATCGCGCGATCGTAGGTCGAATCTTTCGAAATTTTGTCGCGACCTTCGAACTCTTCGCTCTATTTATTTTGATCAACGCCGAGGGCCAATGCTCTTTTCAAAAATAGCGCTCGATTTTATCACTTTTTTGTTTTGTAATCGAAAACTCGTGGAAAAAATTCCACTCTTCGCGCTTTGTTTACTTCGAGCCTCGTTCTTGTTTGTGCTCGACAATTGTACTTTCTCGGATTTCTTTCTTTTTTTAAGTTTGTTTTCTTGGAAAATTTTGGTGATAATTAGAAATTGAAAGAATGAAAAATTGCGAAAATCCGAGGTCGGAATTGTGTGCGCACGTGCGAAAAGCTCGATGAAGGAAAAATGGGAGTCGGGATCGTTCAAGAATCGTGGTCTCGTTCATTGCGAGACGGAATACACGACGGTCGAGCTCGGGTCAATTGGCTCAATCGAATTAAGAGGCTGGGAGTACCGGGAGCGCGCGAGCGACCGAGCGTATTTTCATTCCCGGCAATTCCATAATTGAGCGCTTACGAATTGACAAATTGTTTTTTACCGGTTTGCCACGTCCGTATCTCGTTAATACGAGCGAACAGTCCTCGACTTCTTTCGCGGTTGGTCGCGCGCATGCGCGTTTGTTCATACGCGCATGCGTATTCCATTCGTATCACATTTCTCGCTTTAAATGCGCATCCGCACAATCTTTCAACGCTCCTGCCATACGAATACACACAAATTATACACGATGCGTGAAAAATTGAAAAAAGTTTGTTTTTTCTCGATAAATTCGTATTTTTTTTTGTTTTTTTGTTTTTGTAAAAATCAAATTTTATGGAAAATTGAGTCAGAAATTGGAATTATGCTTTTTATCAATTTTCTTTAAGTACGTTCAAAGTTTGCAATGTCACGTGGCTCGATGACGAATTAGGATTTGAGTTGATTTTTTGAAATTCGACGATTTTTCAAAATTTGTTTTCTCACGTGGTTTTTTATTTGATTTTTGATTATTTTCGAATTGACCTTGCATGCACGAATTACGAGGTGCGTTGATTTTTCGAAATTCGACGATTTTTGAAAATTTTGTTTTCTCACGTGGTTTTTTTTTTATTTGATTTTTGATTATTTTCGAATTGACCTTGCGTTCGATAAAACGCGAGAATGAGTTTAGGAATGAAAATTCGTTATCGAGAAACGACGTTTTTTTGATATCAAAGATACGCATGCGCGGGAGCAGGTGGCGCGATGACGCATGCGCATCGTCGTACGACGATAAAAACGCCTTTGTATAAGATGCGCACGGTGTCATCATACGATTCTCGCGGGCACATGCAATTTTCACTCGGAGAGCGCCTCGATAAGATCTTTTGTTTATCTTCGAGAGATCGACGGGTACGAGAACGGAGAAATAATCAAGTCGCTTCCTCGGAAACGCTCGTGACTTTGCGCTCGCACGTGAGAACAAACGGCGGAAGCGTTCGAGAAGTGCATTAAAAAAAAGCGAAAATAAACAAAAAGTTTCGAATGAAATTTCTCTGAAATTTTGCGTTTTTCAAAATTAATTTGCAAATGTGAAAAATTCGCCAAATTGTACAATAATTTTAATCTCTTACGAAATTCTTAATGGCAATACAATAATATTCTTTCTCTTTTCCCAAGAGAATCAAAATTTTCCAAAAATTGTAATTTCGTGCTAAAAAAAAATTTAATTTTCCAGCTTTGATTTACGTGCTCTCTTTTTCTTCCTTTCCCAATTCTAAAAAAGAAACCTCTTTGAGCCGTTAAGTTTGGTTAACCCCATTTGTTTTTCCTTCTTTTTTTTAAATTTACTTGGCTCGGCGCCCTTGTCGTGCGTTTTATCTGAAAAAAACGAAAAAACGTTTACCAAACGTCCGTGGAATCCCGCCATCAACAGACGAATGTAACACACGCAAGGCGAAGTTGCAGGCAATAATGCAGCGAATAACGAGCAACCTGGCAGCAGCTCTTCAGATTTTTTGCTTTTTTGTTTTTTTTTTCACGCAGTGGGATTTTTTTTTGTTTTCGTGTTTTATTTTGTAGCAGCCGCGCAACACACGGACAGTCAAAACTGCGAGAGAGGCCCCTAGTGTTGTGGCACATATATTAAGCATTCGTCGGTTTTTCCCGCATAAATACAAACCCAAAAATTCGGTCGCTCGCGTTTAGTATTTTAACGTCGAAAATCTCGCGATTTGAATTTCTGGATTTCAGAACCTTTGGTCTCATTCCTACGAAATTCCTGGTACGCATAAAAGTCGAACGGCATATCGTGGAAGAAATTTACTCGATAATTTTAGTCTCCAGTATCGCGTTCAAAAATTGACGAAAAAAAAATAAAAATATTATGAAAAATAGAGAAATAATATTAAAATATAAATATTCAATAATATTTAATTAAAATAATAAAATTATTAACATAATAATCTAATTTGATAATATTTAATTAAAATGTCAATATCTATAAAATAAAAAATAATAATATTATTAAGGGGACGAATAAATTTGAGAAATCGTCGTAAAATTGAGCGAGGGTCGGTAACGATGTGTGCTCGACAAACAGCCCGTGATTCGTATCGATCTTGATAAGCAAACAATAAAGCGAATCGCTATAAAAATCAATACGAAACCCTTGAGTCAAGAAGTCAATTGAACTTGAACTCTCGCATAGTCTCGAGAATTGACTCGTTAATGCGTCGCAACGATTTCATCGGTTCGTGATCCTCCGTATCGATAAGATAACGAGCGAATGAACAAAAAGAAAAACGGATCATCGATCGATCGCAAAAAAACAAAAACCAAGAAAACCAATATTCAAGACCGATGAATCATTTTTCCGTGATTGATATCAAAATTATGAACGACGTTTCGAAATTTATTTACGGAACGAATAACAAAATTATTTATATCCCTGATGAAAAAAAACCAAGATCCACGATCTTCTCGCATTAATTTAAATTACGAACGAATTTGGTCGTTTCTGCGAGAAGAAAAACAAACAAACTTCGCGATTAGCGATTAATCGAAACTCGGTCGCGTATCGTTCTCTCGACTCGCGTTGCGCACGGCTGGATCGAATTCTTCAACCTGATATAGAAAGTATACGAATAAAGCGACGGCGCATGCGCACTTGGTGCAAATTTCAAGCTCGTACAACCTCTCGAGATTCGACTCGAGCAACTCGTGTAAACAAACAGTCATGTTGTTTTCGGTCTCATAGTCGAAGCAAAGAAGAAGGAGAAGAGGAAGAAGAAGAAGGAATGAGTGGAGGAGTGCGAGAACGAGAGGGAGCGATCGTTGAATTCGCGCGAAGAGATAAAAGCGCGCGCGAATTAAATTGCTCGACGGCGAATTCAAGTTTTATTACGCTCATCAATTTTCGCTCAACATGTGTTCTCGCATATATTCCATAATGCACACATCCACATACACACAGTAAACACAGAAATAGTAAGGTCGACGCGTATCTTATCATTATCAGCTGCGCGAACAATCAAGTTCGATCATCTTATACTTGTGTTTTTTCACAAACGTCGACGTTCTTCTCCTTTTTTGTCTTCAATTTCACGCGCCACGTTTTCTCTCTAATCACGTGGAACCCACGAGCCGCAAAATTTATCAAGGTCTTCGATCCAAATCGGTGGAAACTAATTTACAGAAACGTTTTTTGTGGAGGAAGCGACGAGAACGAACAAACAAGAAAAAAAAAAGCGACGAGTCGGTGGTGGAGTATCGAGCAAGGGGAGAGAACGAAAATAACGTTGAAGTGAGACGTTCCCCTGTTCCCCCTGTTGTGTTTGCACGTGTCGCGTTAATGAAGGAAGCGGGAGAAGCTCCTCGTGGCTCCCTCTCTCTCTCGTTCCCTTCCTCTCCCTCCTTACCCCCTCCCTCCCTCTCTCTCTCTCCCTCTCGCCCTCTTCTTCGAGTCATAAAATTTTTTTTCGTCGAGCATGCGTACATACCGTCTTTCTGAGCCACCGGGAACAACAAATCCAGACCCCTTCAAGGTCAACCGGATCGCTCTGAGACCCGACCACGCCTGGGTGTGCTCTCCTCTCCCTTTCGCCGTGAAACACGGCTGAATTGCATCGTAGAGGCTTTTCTTTTTTCTTCAATTTTTCTTTGTTTTTTTTTGTTCGATCGCGTTGAGAAAGAAATTGACGGAGTTGAAATGGCACGGATTGTGTAGAGGGCTTGACGAAGAAGTGACCGGAACGATTGAAATCGATTCCTCGTTATTTTCGTCTTTTTTTCATACCGAACGCGTTAAAACCGATGAGTCAGAGGAAAAAACGTTCGGGAATAACGTTTCGAGAGCGTTGGACGTAAATGGCCAATTTATAATCGGAACAGTTTGAACGTAAATTGGCTGATGGGATGTAATATTAAGAAAATTAATAAACGCGAGCGGGTTGAGTGAAAATTTTGAACGAACTGTGAACGAAGGAATTTGAGAGATCGGTGATAGACGGGGCGATAAGAAGTAGGTCAAGTGGAGGTTATCATTCATAAAAATGCGTGTTCGGAAAGGACAAACAGAAAAAGACAAACTCAGCGATCGATCATTAATTTTTGTTTCAAATTGTTGATCGATCAATTTATAACATCGCTGCGTCGAAAAATCGGTATCGACATTATTTTCCATCGAAATAAACTGTATCCATAAACATCCGGAATTCTGCGAAGAAGAAGCATTAAAGTTTGAACAAACAAAAGCCGTTGATCGAGCAAAAACCGTAGAAATCGATCGATCTGTCAAAAATGATAAAATCTGTAAACATGACAAAAAAATTTGTAAACCGATCGATCTCGATATCGTCCTGGATAAAAGAGATCGCCGTCCGTCACGCTAAAAGCGGATGGAGCATCGGAGGAGAAGAAGAAGAAGAAGAAAGATCGAGCAAAAAAAAGTGAGATCGGTAAAAAGAGAAGAAAAAGAGCAAATGAGATCGGTAAAAAAGGAAGAGAAAGAATGGGCGCGAGACTAAAATAGAAGAAAGGACTTCCTGCTAGCCACGCCCAGCGGTTGCACCTGGAATCCTCCTCCTCTTCGTGGCCTCGTCAAGGTCGCCGATCCAATCGGCCGTGCATCGTGCCGTCCGTTGGTCCGTTCAACCGTTCGCCGCGTTTTATATTTCTCTCTCTCTCTCTCTCGCATGACAAAACCGAAAGAACGAGAACGAAAACTGGGTCCGTTTGGCTATATCGTCGACGTGTGTGCGCCGTGTGTGAGAACGTCACGAGCCCCCGATGGTTGTGTGCCGTACCGAGGAGAGACCGAGACAACACACGAGCGAGCCACTCGCTGCTCGGCTAACGAGCCGGAGCTCTCGGAGGAAAGTCGTCAGTGTCGGTCGAGCCTTCATCGGGATCGTTTCCAATTGCCTCGCGGAACTCGTCGTCTTCTCGTTTAACGCGGACGATAATAACGATTTAATTCATTGGCAAACGGGAGTTTCGTAATAAAAATTACCGATCAACGATTTTTTAATTCAATTATAATTACAATAATAACAAAAGAAAGAAAACTGAATAAATCGTGTGTTTGTGAATCGATCGATCGATCGATCGATTGATCAATTGTGCGGAAAATAACGATTGTCATTAAACAGTACGGAGGAAGGAGAGAAAGCGAGAGAGAGAGGAGAAAGAAAATCATTTCCTGTACGAGACTCGTTACACCGGAAATACCGGTAACGATCTTTGCCGCCGGTGATCTTCGGGTCACGTCCCGGGACGTTGTCCGGCTGGCGAACGAAAAGAAAGAAACTAAATTAAAATCGTAATCGCAATTATAAAAACTACGATTAAAAAAAAATCGCCTTTTCGAATCGTCATCGTCGACTCGCCGATCGATCGCTACCAAATTTCTCCTCGCGCCGTACCGGTGAGACCTCGATCCTCGCGTATCGTTCTACTCGCGACCAAGGAATTTATAAAATATCAACGCACAAAATATCTTCATAACGATTTCCGGTTTCGAAACGTTGAAAAAAAGAAAGAACCAGAAAGTAAACATTTTACGAAACAAAACCGCCGATTGGAAATTCAACCGACAAGTTTCCATTTTTTAAAAATATCGAAAACCGGTTGAATTTCCACATCGGGGACTTAAAACTCTGTTCTTTTTTTTTCTCTTATTGATCGAACGATCGTGATTTTTCGAACCGATTTTATCGCCATTAACTAAGAAAAAGAGAGAGAGAGAAAGAAAAAGCAAGAAAATAATTTTCTCTTGTATTCGTAAATTCGTTTACCGTCGCCAATTTGTTGAATTCGCGAAGCGAAACCAGGAATAATCAAAGCCACCAACCGTTGGCTTCCAGTGTCGAGCTAGAGTCTCGAGGAATCGGCAAAGCGTATATAGACGCGTATTATAGTGAAAAGGCGGTCGCGGAGCGGCTCGGCATCTCTCCACAGTGTGTAAGTCGTCGACACTCGTCGGCTTTCACCTGGGTTAACACCGCGGTTCTTGCCACTGCCGCTACGACTGCGCGCGCCGTTTCTACATATCTCTCTCTCTCTCTCTATATATATATAGCTATAGATCTACGGAGACTGCGCGCTGCGTGCATGCTCGGTAGATCCAAGCGCAGTGGCGCAGTCGCGACGTTCCGACCTCGCGCATGGTCGTGCCCGAGCGGGAGAAAAATCGTTGATATTTACTTCCAAGCAACCGCGATTTTTTTCTCCTAAAATCAGTGTTTTATCTTCCAGTTATCTTCGACAGGTTCAAGAGATAAAGTAAGAGTGCGATGTAAGAATCAATCAAAACTCACGATGATCGTTCACCGCTAGGAAGAATTCGCTATAAAAAAGAGCAAAATAATAATCTCGATCTCGAACAACGAAAAAAGAAAACGAGAGAGACGATAGATCGAACGAATTGTCGAGTCGAAGGTTTTATTTGTGGTTTCTTTTTGTTTTAATTTTTGTATCGTATCGGGAGTGTGGAGCATGGCAAGCGCGATGTACATAACCGAGAGTCAAAGTAACGGCCAGCAGGCCGTTGGCACTGCAAAATTTGCATCGACGAACTCCATACCGGCGTTGATCGAGGGAAGCTCGATGATGACGCGGACCGGAAGTATCGAAATGGGTACTGGAATATTGCGCGAACCAAAAGGTCGAAGACACAGTGTCCTGGATGACCTTCGAGCACGTCGCGACAGTCTATTTCAACGTGCCAGACGCGGAAGTATATTCGAGGAGAAAGAGAACAATGCTTGCTCGTCCGAGAAAGCGCAGATCAAGGAAAAGCGTCGTAGCAGCGACGGCAATCGTCGCGGTTCCGTCTTTTACGTCACGGACGATCTACTCGAGGAGAATCAGGAAGTTTTGACGAATGAGACGATTCGCAGGGAGGAGGAGATGGAAATGGCCGCGAAAAAAGGCAGACGTAAATCTTGGCATCCATTAGCAAAACCGCCAAAAATCGATCGTAAAAGACGCAAAGGAGTGGCCGGCGGTGGCTCTTCCGAGACCGGAAGTACCGATGGATTGTACACCGGACGACAGAAGAGACTCTCTTGGTGGAACATCTTCGTTCCGGACTCCGTTGGCAGGTAGAACGATTTTTAACGCGCAATTTTCTTCGCGTTTCTTTTTTTCCAAATATTAATTCAACTGGAAAAAAATACAACGATAAGATCTTGTTAAATTACAAAAATACCTATCGCTTTATTTCCGCAAACAGCGAATTTTCCTGGGAAGTTGCCTACGAATTGATTAATTAATTACTGATTGTAATTAGATCGATAACGTTTTTTTCTTTCACAAAGAAAACTTTCTCACAATGCGTTTATCGATCTGCCGTTTCGGATCGATTGATCGCGATCATTAAATTAATTAGCGTCGATCGTGAATTACACGATCTAAATACCAACCGCGCAATCTCGTTTCTGCCTATCGATAATTGATCAATAATCGATTTAAATCATTTCCTCAAGACTAGAAACAGAAATGACTTTACTCTCTTTTTTTTTGTTCCCCTCGTAAATGCACTTTTTCCCCAATTGATATTCGAGAAACAAAACAAAAAAATGATATCGTTAATTCCATCACGATTTTCATCGACCTTCGGAATTCCAATGGCTTCCTAACATCAAAACATACTTTTCTCTCCCCAACAAACTTACAAACGTTCTCGAGCTTTGTCGAACTGAATCGTATAGTTGCTCTTTATCGTATTTGTTTTCGCTGTTCTCGGCTGATCGCGGTATTCGTCTCGGATGGCTCGTTGTATACATCGTTGTATTTGCGACCGTGTGTACGTACCCAGCTCGTTAGCTTCCGTCAAAGCAACGGTGTACGTTACACACACGGACATATAGACTTAGGGATGGATCTGTATCCATAACGATATGCCCGTTTGTGTGTACCCACTGTGCATAATATCCAGTTCAATATCACGTAGGCCAAACCTCTCCAAGTACATTCACTGCACACAATAATAATAATAATAATAAGAAAAAGAAAAAGAAAAAAAGATTAACAAACCTAACAATATTTTTTAATATTTCGGTTAATCTTTTTCTCATAATAATATTATTATTGTATTATATATTTTTAATAAATAATATTATTTCCAGTAATAATAATAATTATCAAAAATAAAAAATAATAATACCCGAATCATTATTATTATTATTATTATTATATTATACTATATTATATATTATTCAAAAATATGATTATTATTTCTAATAATATTATATAAATATTTTTATTAATATTATTCTTATTCTTATATAATAGAAATAATAATAATAATTGTAAAAAATAAAAAATAATCATAGGCGTATCATTATTATTATTATTATATTATACTATATTATATATTATTCAAAAATATTATTATTTCTAATAATATTATATAAATATTATTATTATTATTATTACCTATTATCAGTAATATTTTTATTGTTATTATTCTTATTCTCATATGATAGAAATAATAATAATAATAATTGTAAAAAATAAAGAATAATAATAAACGTATCATTATCATTACCTATTATTATTATTGTATGATAGAAATAATAATAATAATAATAATGGGCCTATTATTATTATTATTATTTATATTTCTATCATAGAAATAACAATAATAAAGTAATCAACCAGTAATAATAATAATAATATGTCCCTTATTATTATTTCTACGATACATTCAAATCTATACATCCTATCTCGTATATCGTGGATTCTCGTGTCTCGAAAGCCCATTACGGATAGTTGCTGGAAACTCTGTGGCGAATGCTCAATTTAGTCCATTGAAATGTTACAAAAATAAGGCCTAACCCTGCATTTATCAAAGTCAGCAATTTTTTTTTTTCGATGCATAGGGGATGGTATAGGAAGCTTAAGTCCAAGTTTGTGGGGTTGTAACCCTTGAGGAAAACCCGCCATCTTGAAAAAGGGTTAAAACAATTTTTGGGTTATAACAATGAAACTATCCACCGCGCAAGAAAATTATGCTGTCGTTTTTTGTAGGAAATTAAATCCTCTACAAATTCACTCTCCTGACTTTTTGCCGTAAAATCGAAAATAGCAAAGTTATTAACAATAAATGTCAACAAATGGAAAAACATCGTTTTTTTGAGTCGCTGTAACTTTTTATTTTTTCATTTTTCAGAAAAATTTATTCTTAGAAATTTTTTGGCGCTCCTTGAGACGAACAAATTCCACCCCTTATTTCTTAAATTTCGTTTTTTTTAAAGGATTTTACAGCCATTCAAAGGTAAAAATGTGCGTCGGCACATCATACTTTGGGTTTGGGTTTAAAATCGTTGTATTGATATAACAGGAAAACTATCCACCGCGCAAGAAAATTATTACATCGTTTTTTGTAGGAAATGGAATTCTCTACAAATTTGCTCTCTTGACTTTTTGTTGTAAAATTCAAAATACCAAAGTTATTAACAAACAACGATAAAAAGTGAACGAGTAATTTCTTTTAAGTCGCTCTAACGTTTTATTTGCATTTTTCAGAAAAATATGTTTGGAGCTTTTTGATAGAGGATTTTTAGACGAACAAATTTCACCCCTCATTTTTTAAATTTCATTTATTTTTAAAGATTTTACAGCCATTCAAAGGTAAAAATATGCCTCAGCACATAATATTTTGGGTTTTGGTTTAAAATCGTTGTATTAATATAACAGAAAAACTATCCACCGGGCAAGAAAATTGTTCAGTTATTTTTTGTAGGAAATTAAATTCTCTACAAATTTGCTTTTTTGACTTTTTGTCGCACAATCAAAAATATCAAAGTTATTAACAAACAACAACAAAAAATGAAGGAGTAATTTCCTTTAAAACGTTCTAACTTTTTTTCTTTTCATTTTACAGAAAAATATGTTCAATGCATTTCGATAGAACACCTTCTGACGAATAAGTTTCAATATAAATGTGTCAACTTTTATTTATTTATAAACATTTTACAGTGCTGCAAAGGTAAGTGTCGGAGTACTCGAAAATAGACCTAAAAATGAACGATTATGCGTCGTTTCTTTGCAAATTTCATTAATTGCGGCGGACAAATTTTATTTGTTGCTATTGCAATGTTCATAATAATTAGTTATGAACTCTTTTCCGCGCCACCTACGAGGAGTTAATAATAATAATTAGTTATGAACTCATTCCGCTCTACCTACGAGGAGTTCATAGCTAATTATTATGAATATTGCAATAACAACAAATAAAATTTGTCCGCCGCAATTAATGAAATTTGCAAAGAAACGACGCATAATCGTTCATTTTTATGTCTACTTTCGAGTACTCCGACACTTACCTTTGCAGCACTGTAAAATGTTTATAAATAAATAAAAGTTGACACATTTATATTGAAACTTATTCGTCAGAAGGTGTTCTATCGAAATGCATTGAACATATTTTTCTGTAAAATGAAAAGAAAAAAAGTTAGAACGTTTTAAAGGAAATTACTCCTTCATTTTTTGTCGTTGTTTGTTAATAACTTTGATATTTTTGATTTTTCGACAAAAAGTTAATAGAGTAAATTTGTAGACAATTTAATTTCCTACAAAAAACAACTTCATAATTTTTTTGTGCGATGGATAGTTTTCCTGTTATATCAATACAACGATTTTAAACCCAAACCCAAAATATTGTGTGCTGAGGCATATTTTTACCTTTGAATGGCTGTAAAATCTTTAAAAATAAATGAAATTTAAAAAGTGAGGGGTGAAATTTGTTCGTCTAAAAATCCTCTATCAAAAAGCTCCAAACATATTTTTCTGAAAAATGCAAAAACAAAACGTTAGAGCGACTTAAAAGAAATTACTCGTTCACTTTTTATCGTTGTTTGTTAATAACTTTGGTATTTTGAATTTTACAACAAAAAGTCAAGAGAGCAAATTTGTAGAGAATTCCATTTCCTACAAAAAACGATGTAATAATTTTCTTGCGCGGTGGATAGTTTTCCTGTTATATCAATACAACGATTTAAAACCCAAACCCAAAGTATGATGTGCCGACGCACATTTTTACCTTTGAATGGCTGTAAAATCTTTAAAAATAAACGAAATTTAAAAAATGAGGGGTGAAATTTGTTCATCTCAAGGAGCGCCAAAAAATTTCTCTGAACATATTTTTCTGAAAAATGCAAAAACAATAAGTTAGAGCGACATAAAGGAAATTACTCCTTAATTTTTTGTCGTTTTTTATTAATAACTTTGGTATTTTTGATTTCACAACAAAAAATCAAGAGAGCAAATTTGTAGAGAATTTCATTTCCTACAAAAAACGACAGCATAATTTTCTTGCGCGGTAGATAGTTTCATAGTTATTTTGCAAAAACTATTTCACCCCTTTTTTCAAGATGGCGGATTTTCCTCAAGGGTTACAACCCCACAAACTTGGACTTAAGCTTTTCATACCTCCCCCTATGCACCAGAAAAAAAAAATTGCTGACTTTGATAAATGCAGGGTCAATGTAACATTTCAATGGACTAATTGGCCAAAGAATCAACATGATATTTTAGTACGAGATATCGAGAATGAAGTTGCGAGGAGAGACGGAACGACGTTTATGAGCACAGACGCAGACAGTGACGTATCGAACGAGACACGAAGACGCGTTTCGCTCGTGCGCGCGTATTCATTACACGCTCCATTTGAAACAGTAAAACGTGCGACGAACGACGATGATACTCGCGTTAGAAAAATTATTCGCGAGGTTAATCCTTTCGGAATAAAACGAAAACGCACATTTTTTTTTCTTAAAATTGTAAATTAACGTTTCGCCTTTTTGTTCCTCTCTCTCTTCTCCGCGACGAATCGTCCGAAAGACATTCCTCCTGGTCACGTGATTCATACCTCGTCATATCTCACGGTCGAATTCGTGTTTTTTTCTTCGTTCTTTCTTTCTTTCTTTCCTTCTTTTCTTTTTTGCGAAGCGTCTTTACTCGCAGCGCAGTACGTGGAGCTCTTTGTGCGCAACGGAAGTTAACATATCGCCCGTGCGGTCTTCGTCTCCGTGCCTATCACTCTTTATCTTTCTCTCTTTTTCACGATCGATTTGTCTCTTCGTCTCACTTTTTCTTCATCTTTATCTCCCTCGATTGCCGTTCGAGAATTCCCTTCGCGTTTGAAATTATGCGAGCGCGCTTCTCGCATAACAAATCGAGCTTTAACCCAACATCCTCGTCCGTCGACTCAATCGTGTCTCTTTCTCTCTCTCTCTCTCTCTCGTGACTGTAATGAAACAAAAGACGAGTCGTATGTACATCGAGGGATTCTTTAGTTCTCTCTCTCACTCACTCGGTCTTTATTTTTTCGATTTTCTTTGTATTCATACGACGCGCACTCCGCGTTTCCATTCTGTCGATCATCTTAAGCTTATCAACGCGCATAACAATTTATCATTCTCGTCGCTGGTTGTTTTCCAATGATTTTTCTTTAGTTATTCTTATTTTTAAATAATATTGACAATAGTTTGTCGATGGAGTTTTTTGTTGAAATAAAATTGATAAAAAATTCGTTGTGATTTGAAACATTAATTAGTTCGATAATTGAAGATCCGACAATTTTTCGTTCTTGTTAAAAAAATTCAATCAACGAATTCAATTTTATTTCAATCTTCGCTCGGGAAATTCTCGATTGGAAAGAAAAAGAATCGTTTTTTCTCGTTTCGACCTGAATCACAGTTTCAATATTTACTCTCGATAATTCACGAATTATGATTACAGTTAATTAATTCCCATCATAATTTTTCATTCTCGCAAAAAATAAAGAAAATTTTATTATAACGAATTAAATTCTCTTCAATTTTCATTCTGCAAATTCTCGAGTAAGAAAATTCAATTTTTCTTCGTTTCGAGACGAATTTTAATTGAAATATTTGTTTTCTTTTAAATTCCATCTCTTGACGTAACTCCTTGCCCGAGAGAATGAATCGTCTCGTACAGCGAAACGCGCGATTGTCTTTGTTTCAATATTTACTCTTGATAATTCACCAATTATAATTACACTTAATTAATTCCCACCATAACTTTGTATTCTCGCAAAAAATAATGAAATTTTCTTCAATTTTCGCTCTACAAATTCTCGAGCCAAACAAAAAATCAATTTTCCTCCGTTTCAAGGCGAATTTTCATTGAAATGTTTCTTTTTCTCTTAAACAACGTCTCGTGACGTAACTCCTTATCCCAGAAAGTTAATCGCCTCGTACACCGAAATGCTTGATTTTCTCTTCGTTTCAATATTTATTCCCGTTAATTCACAAATTATAATTACACTTAATTAATTCCCACCATAATTTTTCATTCCCCAAAAAAAAAAATGAAATTTTCTTCAATTTTCATTCAAGAAATTCTCAAGCCAAACAAAAAATCAATTTTCCTCCGTTTCAAGGCAAATTTCCATTGAAATGTTTCTTTTTCTCTTAAACAATGTCTCGTGACGTAACTCCTTATCCCAGAAAGTTAATCGCCTCGTACACCGAAATGCTTGATTTTCTCTTCGTTTCAATATTTATTCCCGTTAATTCACAAATTATAATTACATTTAATTAATTCCCACCATAATTTTTCATTCGCCCAAAAAAAAAATGAAATTTTCTTCAATTTTCATTCTACAAATTCTCGAGCCAAACAAAAAATCAATTTCCCTTCGTTTCGAGGCAAATTTCCATTGAAATAGTTTTCTTCTGTTAAATTTCGTCTGGTGACGTAACCCCTTGTCCCAGAGGGTTAATCGTCTCGTACACCGAAAGGCTTGATTTTCTCGTCTAAACGTTCGGGCTCGTTCGTCACTCGTGGACTTTTTATCGGCGAGCCACGATGCTGCGAAGTGTGCTAAGATACCGAGAGATAGAGGTTGACCGAGGCATCGTTGCACACGAAGTCTCGTCACGTTCGTTCGCCGCTCATCCCTCCATTCCCCTCTACCTCATTCGCCTTTCCTCTCACTCTTCGACAACGACGACCAAGGAGCGAGAGAGCGAAAGAGAGGAAGAGAGACGGACCCTGTCGAGCACGAGACCTGACGTGTGGGTTCAGGTCAGTGACCTCGCCAGCGACCGCTCTACGAGGATCCTGTAGACCAGAAGACACACACACACACACACACACACACACAGTCATATATATATAGAAATACACACAAACTATAGCAAAGAGAAGTGAAGTATACAGTGAGTGGCGTTAAAATTAATTCACACCGAACGTCTAGTCGCCCGGGGATAACTCTTCGGTAAACCTCGAAGCCTAGGGACCCTTTAAAACTTGACCCATTTTACTCAAAAATTGTCCCAAAAGGCGATATACTTGTTTTTTTTTTCGCCTTCGGGAAATTTTGTACATTTTTGTAAATGGAATGGATGATTAAGGAAATAAAAATTGCTCCTTTGATATTTCGATGTAACTCGAACATTTTTCAAAATTTTATTGATAATTGAAAATGCCTGAATGGTGGAATTATAAAGTTTTGTAAAAATCGAGATAATTCATTGCTTTTAGGAAAATCGTGGTGATAATTTGCGAAAAAACAATTGAACCGTTCCAAAGTCGACAAAAAATCTAAAAAATAAAATTCATTCCAAGGTTGAAAATTTTGAAAAAAAAATATGTTAAAAATCCTTTTTTTTTTTTTAATTTCCACGTTTATGGATAATAGCATTTCTGTTTTTATTCGAGGTATATCTCGTCGCTAGATCGAACATAATTTATTCCCAAGCGTACAAACTTGGCCGGTTGACGTTTGTTGAAATGGTTAACACCCACGATCGATCCGAATAAATTAACGACGCGTACAAAGAGAATTCCAGGTTCAAAGTATCCCGGATGACATTGAACCGAATGATAAATAATCAACGGCCTCGAAGTAACGTCTCTCGCACATTTCCTGCCATATGGTCGCTCGTTTACCCTTTATAATAAACGAAACGTTTTTATTCACTCGCTAATTACCATCGAACACGAAAGAAACTTTATTGCCCATCGAGTAATTATCACCCAACTCACACTCGTATTTTCCTCGTTGGGCAATGATACACGAAAAATAAAAAGAAACAAAACGAAAAAGGACAAATAATTTTTATTCAGTCTTAAACATTTGCATCGAGCCTCTTCTCTCTCGCGAATTCTCGAAGAAACCAGCGACGATACGCTTTGAATTAATTCGTTTTTTAAATTGTTCTTCGCTCGTCGCGAACAAAAATCCGGGCGCCTTCCTTTAAAAAAAAAGAACGGGAAAAAACATTTACACACACACACACACACGTGTGTAAATAATTTGTAAGAATGTAAAATGACGCTAAAACTAGTCTTTGATAAAATCGAAAGACACAAGGGATTTCCGGACGGTAATAACCGGTTACGCGAGCAATATATATATATATATATATATAAACACATCGCGATATTCGTCGCGTGCAACAGTCGAGGAATGCAAGCGGTCTTTAATTGATGACGTAGCAAAACCGATGCCAGTTCGCCAATGATGACGTTGGCTCGTGAATCTTTCCCGACGTTCGTCTAACGTACGCGTATAAATATAGAAATAGTAAAAAGAAAGAAAAAAAACCAGTCGGAGAGGAGACCAAGCTAAGGGGGGAAAACCTTGCGAAAATTCCCAAAGTCTGGAAATAAATCGTACGTATGTAAATTTTCGTTGACCGACGTCGTTTCCGACGTCGAAAAAATTTGCCAGTTAAATGTGGACCAGGATTGTCCTCTTGGAATGTCGAAACATAGGGAAATAATTTGAAAGAGGGAAAAAAAAAAATTGTCTAAAAAAAAAAATTTTTTTTTTAGACAATTTTTCTTAATTGCGGTTTTTTTTTGGCTCGTAGTCGCGAATCTGTTCTTTTTTCCAGTCGATCGCAATAACCGCGAACAAATGGTGAAACAGGACAATGTTTTCCGCAACTCATTGAAATTATTACATGAATTTGTGCGGTTACGTCTCGCCGCGTCTTTCCTGACTGCGCGGAGATATTTCGTACACGAATCGTACGTAAAGAAAAAAAATTGTGTCGCTTTGGAATTCGAATCTTGGCGCTTTCACCCGGGGTACGTGTCCCGTCATCGGGCATTCCCATCGATTGCGATATTCGTCGCGGCGAGACTTCTGTTCGGAGATTGAATTAAACACGAGGAAAAGAGGGAAAAGATGAGAAAAAGAAACGAGATCTTAATCCTGCTTTCGTACGTCATTATATATTTGCATTCTGTGAAATTCCCCCGGTCGAAACAGTTTATCTTTTTAATACGGGAATATTTACATAGAGAAATTTTATTGACTCGTTCGATAAAATTAATCGATGAATTCATTTGGGAAATCAAACGACGGAGCTATTTTTATCGTTTTAATTTATCGAATTGTTATTTAGTAAAATTGACGATGGAATTAATTTGGGAGATTTAATTATCGAGAATTAGTTTTTTGGTTTGATTTATTTATCGATAATTGGATATAATTATCGAACGAATTAATTTGGCGATATAAAAGTCAGAAAATCTTTTTGGTTGCTCCACTTTAGCGAAAATTTCGAATTGTAATTGAATAAAATTAGCGAATTATTAAATTTGCGAAATTTAATAATCGAGAATATTTCTTTTGCTACGCTTTATTTATCGATCATTGGATCAAATTACAGAACGAATAGTTTAAAAAAATTAAACGTTGATTTTTATGCTCCATTTTCATTTGATCGTAATTCAATAAAATTCTCGAATTCCCACAATTCTATCGAATAAATTTGAGCATCTTAATAATCTACAATTATCGAATAAATTAAAATCATGTAATAGTCACCAATTTTATTTTCATTCCGATTTCTTCATCAATAAATTAAAATCATTCAATAATCACCAATTTTATTTTCATTCCAATTTCTTTATCGATAAAGTACAATAAAACGATCGAACGAATAAATTTAATCAATTTCAAAGACGAATGAATATTTCATTGTATTTTTTTTCAAAAGGTTCTTTCCATTTAATTTGAAACGCGATAGAACGTGCGGTAATACGGGAATTCCGTAGTATGATTTACCATGCATGAAACTCGTCGATTTCGTTTATTTTCATTTTGCCGATGTGTGTGTTCCACGTGTACGAGCGTCCGAACAGTACGTCTCAATTCGTTTGATGAGCGTGTGCTTAATTGAAGCTCTCGTTCGTAGTGCGCGCCGATCGGCAATAACAGAAACGAGCGTTTCGCTTCGCGTTCTCCTTTTATGCTGTTTTACTGTTTCTGTTTTGCTGCACGTGAATCGTATACGAGAAATACTCCCCTCGTCCCTGTTTATATCGGACCTTGACAACAGATCGTACACCTGCAGGGAATGCCCGAGGTACGCGATTCTTACGTGATCGTCGCTCGCGCACATTCGTATTATCGCACATATTACGTTACGAATATGAATACGGTCGTGCAACCGTCGCGGAGTTCGAGACGCGATCAAAAATTCAGAGACGTCGAAACTTTATCGACTGTTGCACGAATGTTACGAAACCATGGCCTAAATTTATTTTATTCCATCGCGATTATTATCGAATCGATGAAATTTAATTGATTAAACGACAAAAATTGTGGCATTGATATTTCGATGTAATTTAAGCATTTTCCAAAATTGTATCGATAATTCGAAATAAAGAAATGACAAGGTTTCCAAAAAATCGAGAAAATTGTTTTTCATTTGGAAAATCGTGGCGATAATTTGCGAAATATAAAACGCGGAGTTCGAGATCGTAACGCGATCAAAAATTGAGACACGTCGAAATTTTATCGACTGTTGCACGAACATTATAAAACCGTGGCCTAAATTTATTTTATTCCATCGCGATTATTATCGAATCGATGAAATTTAATTGATTAAACGACAAAAATTGTAGCATTGATATTTCCATGTAATTTAAGCATTTTCCAAAATTGTATCGATAATTCGAAATAAAGAAATGGCAAGATTTCGAAAAAAACGAAAAAAATTGTTTTCCATTTGGAAAATCGTGGCGATAATTTGCGAAATAAAAACGCGGAGTTCGAGATCGTAACGCGATCAAAAATTGAGACACGTCGAAATTTTATCGACTGTTACACGAACATTATAAAACCGTGGCCTAAATTTATTTTATTCCATCGCGATTATTATCGAATCGATGAAATTTAATTGATTAAACGACAAAAATTGTGGCATTGATATTTCGATGTAATTTAAGCATTTTCCAAAATTGTATCGATAATTCGAAATAAAGAAATGACAAGGTTTCCAAAAAATCGAGAAAATTGTTTTTCTTTTGGAAAATCGTGGCGATAATTTGCGAAATATAAAACGCGGAGTTCGAGATCGTAACGCGATCAAAAATTGAGACACGTCGAAATTTTATCGACTGTTGCACGAACATTATAAAACTGTGGCCTAAATTTATTTTATTCCATCGCGATTATTATCGAATCGATGGAATTTAATTTATCGATTCGATTAAACAGTAAGAAATAAAAACTCGAGCGTGACTTTTTCTCACTTCAAAAATTATCTTATCATTCGTTAATTAATCCCACGTTTAATTAATAAAAAAAAAATGCATACGCGACCGTTGATTAGTCGCTTCAAAAATGATCTCATTACGACATTCGACCTGTTAGAAACAAATTCTTAATTAAGAATCATCGAGAGTCGTATAATTTCTCAATAAATAAAACGAATCGTTTCAATTAGCAATTAGTAAAGTTATAATTATCGCCACGTTCGCGCGTGTTTTTTAATGAAGTTCTAGGTTTTCTTTCCCGATCATCGATATTTTCTCTGAATGCCTCGAGGGAAATTAAAACGTGTCGAATTGGCGCATAAAACATTATCACCGTGTCGAACAAATTTCTACAATTATTTTTTTTTAATTTATTTGTTATCTCTCGCAATAATGCGCCTCTCGATATTTTGCAACGAAACGCGAGAGAGGGGATTTAACAAATAGACGAATCTACTCGATGTAGAAAATGTTACTGGCGTTCCAACCAAGTATACCTACTTTCTCCCCGTGAAATTATGATTACGTTATAAAGAGTCGACGTCGTAAATGCCCCCGGACCTCTCACTTTTGCCTCTTAAACGATCCGTGCAATCGGCATATCTAAACAACACCGACGAAAAACCTCTGGCGAAATCGATGCAACAAAATTTTATTAACGCTCATATTCAATCGCGACGATGTTAAAGAACAGGTTTTCCAATCGATCAAAGCCCGCATCGACTCGTTTTATCATTCGATATCTTTAATTCCTCGTGATTAATTGTTCATCGCGAAATCGCAAACAATATTTGTATCGATCGTTTTATTTTTAGCAATTAAAATTATCGTTATCTCTCGTCGTTAATTTGTATTTTTTATAAAATTTATTCTTATCGTTATTTTTAAATGCGATTATCACATGACTTATTTCTTTTTTTTCGGAGTCGATTTTATTTTTGGGTTTATCTCTAGGATTCTTCGATCAGATTTAAATCGATGATAACAAGGGGAGTGACTTCGTTATCGATATTGTTTCTTCCTCGTGATCAGTGTGTAACGAAATCTTGGGGAAAATTCTTATCGATCGTTTTATTTCTGTCAATCAGCAATATTTTAATGTCTTATCGATCGATTCGTTCTGTTTTCAATTCTCACGATAATTTTCTATCTCCTTATCAACGATTTTACCTTCGTTTCCCTCCATCGTTCTTCGATCAATTAAAAATTGCTCGTAATTATAAGTTTCTACCCAGAAACTTTTTTATTTATAAATAAATGCGTGTCGATTTCTCGTTTACGAATTTGCCCTTCAATTCTCACGATAAGTTTTTATCTTCTTATCAACGATTTTACCTTCGTTTCCCTCCATCGTTCTTCGATCAATTAAAAATTGCTCGTAATTATAATTTTCTGCCCAGAAACTTTTTTCTATAAATAAATGCGTTTCGATTTCTCGTTTACGAATTTGCCCTTCAATTCTCACGATAAGTTTTTATCTTCTTATCAACGATTTTACCTTCATTTCCCTCCATCGTTCTTCGATCAATTAAAAATTGCTCGTAATTATAATTTTCTGCCCAGAAACTTTTTTTTAATAAATAAATGCGTTTCGATTTCTCGTTTACGAATTTGCCCTTCAATTCTCACGATAATTTTCTATCTCCTTATCAACGATTTTACCTTCGTTTCCCTCCATCGTTCTTCGATCAATTAAAAATTGCTCGTAATTATAATTTTCTGCCCAGAAACTTTTTTTTAATAAATAAATGCGTTTCGATTTCTCGTTTACGAATTTGCCCTTCAATTCTCACGATAATTTTCTATCTCCTTATCAACGATTTTACCTTCGTTTCCCTCCATCGTTCTTCGATCAATTAAAAATTGCTCGTAATTATAATTTTCTGCCCAGAAACTTTTTTTTATAAATAAATGCCTTTCGATTTCTCGTTTACGAATTTGCCCTTCAATTCTCACGATAATTTTCTATCTCCTTATCAACGATTTTACCTTCGGTCCCCTCCATCTTTCTTCGATCAATTAAAAATTGCTCGTAATTATAATTTTCTGCCTAGAAACTTTTTTTTAATAATTAAATGCATTTCGATTTCTCGTTTACGAATTTGCAACCGTGTGTGCGAGTGGCTAATTCTCGCCAACGACGCAAAAACAAGTCTCGTTATATTTATATTTGGAGGAAAAACAACTTTTAAGATCGCTCAGTCGGTGGTAACGTGAAAATAGAATTTCACGATTCTGTGCGAGAGATTATTAGACGCGTGCGCGTGGGAGTTCTCGCCAACGTCGCGAGGATAAGCTTTCCGCGCGCGCAGCCATCCGATTTCTTCGACCAACCTCGCGATATTAATTTTCGTCATCGTCGTTATCCGCCGATCGCTTAATTATACAGCCCGTTCCTTTAATCTTCATCGAATCTCATCATTTTTTTTATTCCCCCCTCGTCAAATGTCCAGTCTCGTTATTTTCGTAAATACGATAAATTATTTTTGGACCGCATGAAATTCGCGTCATCGACGTTAAAAACCAAAAAAAAAAATGAAATTTCCGACGAGATAGCGCGTTTGCTCGACTGGAATTTAGGTTGGAAGTCGACCAGAAAATTTCAGGATCGTCTCATTACGGAATGAAAATAGTTCGTACGCGTTGTCGTTCGACATTTGTATCGTTCCTTTTAAACGAACTCCGCGTTACGAACAAATTGGCCGATCGCGTGTCAGAAGCGCGCCTTTCAATTCCGCGCTCCATTAATCATCTCGTGAAAAATTTATCCATTAACGATACACGAAACGAATAAAAAAATTCAAATTTCTTGATTTATTTTTATAAATAAAAAATTTGATTTTTGTTATAAAGATTTATTTATATAAATGGCTCGTTTATAGAAAAAAAAATTTTTTTTAAATTGTATTTATTTATTTTATCAAATTCGAGCTGATCACGTGATCGATTCAAACAGGGAAATTGTCATTCGGATATTTAGACTAATTAGTCGAAGATATTGGATTATAGGTTCGGCGAATCGAGGGATATCTACCCCCTCCCCTCTACTCTCCACCGCTCCCTTCTCCTCCTCCCTATTTCTCTTTTCACGTTATATATTATTCGATTATCACCAGCGAGAGAAACATTGAGGGACGATATAAACGAGCTGGAATATTCATGATCTCTCAGCGTCACGTTAGTTCGCACGTAGTTTATGCACGTTGACAGAATTATTTGCACGAGGGAGGACGGTGTTAGGGATAAACTTATCATTCACGCGATGAGAAAATACTCGAGACACTAAATTATTTATTATTTATTAATATTTGTATAATATAAATTTTGCTTTAATCCAAAATATCAGAATAATAATCACGTTTATTATTTGTATAAAAATAATTAATAATAACTTAGTAAGTAATAATTATTATTATTATCTACTTTTATCTATTTTTTTCAAATTTGAAATTATTGCATTTTGGAATATTATTATAATATAATTATTATATTATTCCAAAATGCAATAATTTCAAATTTGAAGAAAAAACTAAAAGTAGCTAATAATTATTATACTATTATAATTAATATGATATTTACTAATTAATATTAATAATATTTACTGTTATAATATTATAAAAATATTATTAGTATAATGTAATTATTATATTATTATAATTATATTATGATATATATATAATAATATTTATTATATTATTATTATATTATCATATTAATTATTAGTATTATTATTATATATATATATATATATTATATATTTATTTAAATATATAAATATGTACTATAATACAATAGATACATATAGCGATGCATCCACGGTCATGCACTGGTTAATTCGGCTTCCCGTCGGGACATTTGCCTCTCACGGGTCCTGCACTCCGACAATTCACCGGGTCCCTAAGGTCTATTATTTATGGTAAAGGAATTTTATTTTTCACGCTCGTTCATTCACGCTCGAAATAATTTTTCCTTTTCAAACAAATGGTACGTTCGCAGTAAAGAAAAGCTTGAGAAAAAAATTGAGATGAAAAAGTAAGATATAAAATGCAGTGAAATAAAAAGAAAATGTTCACAATTGTGTACTTTGCGATCGGAACTCGAGGGAATTGTGGCGCAGGGTGCGGCCTCTCGAGGTCGAGAAAGATCGACGTGTCTTTCCTTCGTTTAATTGTTCATTTTTATTCGAGGGATAATTTTCCTTGCCGTTGATAAAAAGAAAAGATAAAAAGATCGTAAGGAGTTAACGAGATCGAGGGAATTATCTAGAGGTTCGGTAATCGCTTCGAATCAATAATTTATCGAGCACCGGCCCCCGCACACATACACAGACACACACACACACACACGCTCCAACGTTTCCCTCGATATCCATGAGCGATCGTCGACTCTCCACTATGGATGTCTGAGGAAAAAGGAGCGGCGTTCTTTGTTTTTCTTTGTTTCATTTTTTTTTCTCTCCAATGGCAACTGCGGTGGGAGCCACAGGGTGTGGTCTCTCTGGGTCACGTTACGTTTCAGAAGTTCCTCTGGACGTGGCGAGATTGAAACAATTTTTATTATTTTTATTCATATTTCGATTAATCATAAAAATATCGAGATTACGTTTGATAAAATAATTTCCAAAAAATCGAAAGAATAAATTAATTATCGAAAAAGAAAAATTATATGTCTTATCAAGAAATTTCCTCAAATTGACGTTCGACATTTGGACCGGAAGTGGTCTAGCAATTTCGTATTTCTCACAGTGACCCAACGTGACATCTGGATGCCAATAGACTTCCTGAAAATACATAGAACAAACCTAGAGACAGAGTTAGATAGAGAGAGGGAGTATCATAAACTTTAGTCCAACGTAACACAGAGAATTTCGTGGTTCGTCTCCTAGAACCAAGACCACCTGACTATTGTTCAACGAAAGTTAGCTGGACGTTGAAGTATATCCGGTACGACACACCGTCCAGTGAAAACTCGATGGTGAACACGACAATCCGTGTATACAGGGTGAATTTCATAAAGTGTAACAGGCTTTATTCTAAGGTAGATGAGATCATTACAAACAAAAGTTGCAAATATACATTACGGATATTTTTTATAGTTTACGAGATATAAATGTTTTAAATTGGTCCAATCAGAGCGCGCCGAAAAGCTTTGGAGACGCCCACTCTCGCCCTAGCCGTGGATATAGCACAGTGTAGGCCTTGCAAAATTCAGAGCAGTCAATTTTATTTATTATATTATTACGCAATCACTTTCATTTCTCGGGCATTGATCGCTCTGAATTTTGCTGAGCGCGTCGAGAAGCGTTGGAGCCGCCCACTCTTCACCCTAGCAGCCAATACCCAAGAAATAAAAATGACTGCGTAATAATATAGTACAATAAATAAAATTGACTGCTCTGAATTTTTCTCTCTGAACTTCAAACGTAATGCCCTACACTGTGTTAGCTCTACGGCTAGGGCGGGAGTGGGCGGCTCCAACGCTTCTCAGCGCGCTCTGATTGGACCAACTTTAAAAACTTGTATCTCATAAACTATTAAAAATATCCCCAATGTATATTTGCAATTTTTGTTTGTAATGATCCCATCTACCTTAAAATAACACCAGTTACCTCTTATAAAATTCACCCTGTATACGCACATATGTACGTGTGTCTCGACCACCACCCAGAGTTTTCACAAGTTGGTTTTGCGTCGTTGGTTCTTCAACGTCGGAACATCTCGTTATCGATCCTGAATAAACCCTCGAGCTTCTCTCACCGGCTCTTCCGGTTTCTCCATGATCTCGTTGTACAAGATATTCGCGTCGCAAATATCCAGGGATATACGTTATACGTGACATTTTCAAATCTACCAATGGTACATATTCCTCGTGTGTGTGTCTCTCTTTGCGATAAAAAGATTTCCGTCTTCAATCCGATTTAATAAAAATATTAATCAACGTAGGTACTGGATAGCTTGAAAATAAATAATTCAATATTTATTAATTTGTAAACGTTTACGGATATTTCATTGTGAACGTAAGAATCTCTCTCTTCTTTTATTTCTTTCTTTTTGTGTCAAGAATACTTCCTCATCGATGCTTCTCGACAGTGAAACCTTCGCACGGAGCCAGCCATAACTTTCACTCCCTACGACTGCGTACATACACACGCGTGTGTCGCAAAATTCTATTACAAACTTGTCGAGAGCACCTGCTGCTTTTTTACCCCTTCTTAAAAATTTGATACTTAATTTTTTTTTTTTTTTTGGCAAAAACTTTCTTAAAAGGAAGTTCGGCGAGAGTCCAAGATAGTCTAGTAGCAAAATTTTTAATAGGATTGCCAGTAGGAGCTTGAACGTTCCGAGGAAAATATGGAAAAAGTTTATTTGCAATTTTTTTTTTTTTTTTTTTTTTTTTTTTTTTTTTTTTTTAATAAAAATTGACAAATTTGCTGTCAAAATTCGAGTGACTCGTGATTCTAGTTTGATTTCTTATTTATTCGGGTCGCGTATCTTTTTTGTTTCGAGGCTCTTCCCGTAAGACGCGTCAGCGTTAGATCTCGTTTCCGTCGTCTAATTCATTATCATAAGATGACGAAAATTCTTACGATCGGACATCGAGGATAAGTCAAGGTTTTATTTTTGGAAGTGTCCGCGACGAGAAGGCCTCGGCCGACGAGGACACGAATCGAGCGAGACATTTTTTGTTTCTTTTCGTTGGTATGCGAGCCGGAAATTAACGAGACTCCTAATAAGTCGATCGCATCTCATTAGATTCGGGTCCGGTTCGTCTCGAATACGATTTATACATATCGATGACGAAGATTGACAAACGTCTCGCTATTATGAAATTCATGCCATGGTTACTGTAACAGACAACCTTTTTTTTTTGTTCATTTACAATTTTTTTACTTTTTTCTTCTTTACTTTTACCAATTTTATTCACGTTTTATAATTCGTTAAAAATCGTAAGAAAATATTTCTCCGTTTAAACTTTTGCATTTGTAATTTTTTTTTTTTTTAAGTCGCGACGCGAATTTCCTATACGTACAAAAATGGATGGAAACGCAAAGAGAGTCGCGCAACGATCGAGAGACCAAAAGAGATCAACGCTCTCGCGTCGCGAGAGCAAAATCCCCGCGAGACTCTCGAAGAATTCTCGTTTCACCGAGTAGCCGGTATCGCGAACTCGTTAACGTCGTACGATGTATAATTCGATCGGCAAGAAAACATTATGCTCACTTTCTTGCTCGTATTCTCAGATCGAAGCCACGATCGTCCAAAACCAGAACTTCTCGACTCGACTGCTCTCTCGCTCATCCGGAAATAAATCTTAATCGACGATTCGTACAAAAATGAAAAAAATAAAGCCAATTAGCCGAATAAATTAATTTTCGTTCATTCGGAAATAAATTTTAATCGACAATTCGTACAAAAATGAAAAAAGGAGAGAAAATTAGGCGAATAAATCGAATTTTGAAAAAACAACAAACACAAGACTCAAAAATCCAAGATGAGAAAATGCAAGTTCGATTATCCAATTTTATCGATAAAATACAATTTTTCAACGATCGAAAAACTTGAAAATTAACAAATTAACTACTATTTTAATTAACAAGTTTAATTAAAATTTCTTCTGGCGATAAAAAAAACTCGCTCGTTTGCGTTTGACGAAGATGAAAACGTTTTTCCTTTTTTTTTCTAAATATAAAATTCTCGAGCTTTCTGGCTGGAAGAACGCTTAGATCGCATCCCGCATTTCCCACACACATACAGACACACACACACACACACGCTGGTAGTGAGACATTTTTTATATTTTTATGTTCATACGTAAAATATTTTTTAAAAAAGCATGCACTTGCTGGTTGCTCGTTAGGGACGGGCGACGCGTGTCGGACTGGAGATGAAATTATAGGAAAAGCGTAGGCAAAGCGCGAACCGACTGTGACACGAGTTGAAACGAGAAAAATAAATAAATTAAAAAATGTGTACAATTTACGCTAAAAAGTCGAGACGAGGCTTTCGCGACACTCGGATGTAACTCGTTAATTGACTTTGGCGCAACGAGGCATCATTTTTTTTCTTCCTTATCACTGGAACTTTGACTCCTTCGATAATTTTCAGAAAATATATTTGTACATTTGCATATTTTTGCTTTAACGCTTTTTTGTGTACAGCGCATTATTGAGACTTAGCTAAAAAAAAAAGTCTTTGTTCCATTTTCATTAAATATTTTTATATAACCTACTTACACCCTCGTGCGGTAGGTTTAAAATAATGACGGTCTCTTCGACGACTTTTTTCAAACGTTTCTGCACTGCTTTTTTGCTCCAACGCTCTGTTTCGTTGAAGAAAAAAAAAGCCTGTAACGACGCTCAGACTCGTGAATGCAGTCTTTGAGTCGGACAGGTTTTCCTCCTGAAATTGGAGGTAAGTATTCACTTCTCGAGCGAAATAAAGTGTGCAATTTTCGAGAAGAAAATTCATTAAAAAGGGATTTCCAGGGGAATTGTTCGATGTCTTTGTGAAGAGACTTATAAAGGGGAAGTCAATGCTGAAAAAAAAATACAAATCCTTCGAAAAGCGTATTAAGGTAGTCGTATCGTTACAGCGTTTTCTTTAGATTTAACTGAAAATTTGCGGAAACGTTCTTTGATTTCATATGTTCACGCGTGTAAAATTTCAGGAGCTTTTATCGACTCAAAACTCGCGATGTTTATTCTTGAAAATTGTCTTTTTTCGCAATCCAATCGCAATTCCATAAGAGCCCGTATTAAATATCGCGACATTATACAACGACTATCACGATTATTTGGTGGATTTGGTGGACACATTTTTATACGACATCGAAGAAGCTTTGATTAGTTTGAATAACAAATCTTATGGGAAAACAAATTTAGGATTTTGTTTATTATATAACAAATAAACTTTACGTTTATGTGAAGGTGGAAACGATTTGAATAGCAATAAAAAATTATGCAACCGTAAAACATCCAATTATTTATAAAAACATCCATAATTCAACGAAAAAGAATTTGTAAAAAAAGAAATTTTATCGATACGAAATGAATTTCGTTGAATAAAATTTCGATAATAATTCAATACTGAGATTAACAATAATTTATCGAAACACCTTTTAATACAGATTTATCGTTTTCTTTCAATTTAATCGAAAGTGTGACGAAAAATTTTTAGTTTACGCTTTTTTTTTTACAAATTTCAATTTTTTTCGTATAAATTTGTTCTCGATGACGAAACGTACTTGGCAAACTACTAAGAGACCGTTGGGGTTATTGCAACGTCGTTTGCGAATACCGCAAAACGACAAAACGTCTCGATAACCGTTGCCCATGACGTTGGAAATTCTCGTTTCTCTCTATTTTTTCTTTCTTTTCTTTCCCTCTTCCTCTTTCGTTCCATCTCCACCAAGTAGTTACGTCCTTTGTGAACAGACAGACTCCACGGCAGACCCATAGACGCGTAATGGCACACGGCGGGTTCCACTTTCCGCACCTCTACGTACCTACCTACCTCTCAGCGAAGACTCGGAAAACATTTCGAAACTTCTGAATGCTCTCGACGATGTCGAGACCACATGCTGTTAGGATTTGAGTCGTACGTGCAGCATGCCACGCGTTCTGCACAAAATCCTTTCTCTCTATTTCCATGGAAGTCAATGGCATTCTTAGCTCCTATATTTATATAAGCCTAGCCAAAAAGTAACTGCGTTTTTTATACTTGGAGAGAGATGTATAAGAACGTGTATTAAAAACGCAATTACTTTTTGACCGTTTCTTATCACAATAAAAAATGTTATCAATTTTTTATTGTGATAAGAAAAATTTAATTATTTGGGATTTCGCTCTCGAACATTGAAATAATAATTATCGTTATCGTTTCTCTGGAAACAAAATTGGAAAATATGTTTTATCAATTTTTTATTGTGATAAGAAGAATTTAATTATTCGAGATTTCGTTCTCGAAGATTGAAATAATAATTGTCGGTATCGTTTCTCTGGAAATAAAATTATTAAATTTGTTTTATCAATTTTTTATTGTGATAAAAAAAATTTAATTATTCGGCATTTCGTTCTCGAACATTGAAATAATAATTGTCGTTATCGTTTCTCTGGAAATAAAATTAATAAATTTGTTTTATCAATTTTTTATTGTGACAAGAAAAATTTAATTGTTCGAGATTTCGTTCTCGAATATTGAAATAATAATTGTCGTTATCGTTTCTCTGGAAATGAAATTATTAAATCTGTTTTATCAATTTTTTATTGTGACAAGAAAAATTTAATTATTCGGGATTTCGTTCTCGAATATTGAAATAATAATTGTCGTTATCGTTTCTCTGGAAACAAAATTATTAAATTTGTTTTATCAATTTTTTATTGTGATAAGAAAAATGTAATTATTCGGGATTTCGTTCTCGAACATTGAAATAATAATTATTGTTTCTCTGGAAACAAAATTATAAAATTTGTTTTATCAATTTTTTATTGTGATAAAAAAAAATTTATTATTCAGGATTTGATAACGTGATCAAAAAATAATAATTTATTAAATGTTTGGGTCGTAGTAGACGTCTTGAAAAAAGGGCTTGATAAGTATCGTGCGATACGGACACGTCCTTTATCGTGACATAAACATTGCAAAACGCTCTCGTACATCCTGTGTACGTGCTTACGCGAGTGCCTTGAGCTAGAAAGAGATTCCTTCTCGTCACGTGGAATTCCATGACGCGCGTCATATACTCGATGGCCAGATGTAATTGTAATTTCTCGTCGAAAGAACGTGCTCGAATCTCGAAACCGGTTTTTAATTTCACGAATTTTCTAGTAAATTCCAAAAAATTTGGGTATTTAACGGTCATTCAAATTCTTTTTAAATGTATTCGATGAATCTCTTGAAAAAAATTAAATCTCGGTTGACAGTGAACTTTAATTAACTTCTTACAAAAATTGATCTATAATTAGAAAAATAAGTTTAATTCAAATAACTTAATAAACCATTGAATTAAAAAAAAAGTAATTCAATTTTTTATTCTTGCTATTTTTGCTTTCATTTGTTTACCATGAAACTTCCTATTTCCTCGGCGACGAGTTTTTTAAGATGAATTTAATGAATTATTAATAAAAACAGAGTCTGCGTTAACAGTAAATTTCAATTCTTAAAAAATTGATCTAATATAAAAATTAAATTTCTTGAAACAACTCGATAATCCTCGATAATCACAAAAAATTTAATTTAATTTAATTTCTAATTTTTTCATTTCTACTTTTATTCTTTTATAATCGAATCTCTTTATTTCTTGGACGACTTATTTAATTACAATAAATGTTGGTAATGTAATTAAATTTCTTATTTTTTTAATTTCATTTTTTATTAATTTACAATCGAATTTCTTATTTCTCTCGGCTGCGGAACAACGATAAGACCGGAGGTTCGATAAGAAATATAAAGTGAAACTTAGAATCGGGTCGATCGTTGCTCGAGTAAGCTCTTCCGAGCCTCGGTGGTCGCACAGTCCGACATTTAACGTGACTAGAATTTGATCGAATTCCATTTTGCAACCGAAAGCCCCGAGACTGTTCGTACAATAACGTAATACACATGGAGAGTTCGCGCTCGAGAATCGTATGGTGCAACAACGACTGTTTCGACGCTCTTTAGACAGAGAAAAATGTTGTCGAGTCACAGTAAGCGCGTTTAGAATAATTAAGATCGCTCCCCGTAATCGTTGCAGCCTGTTACTTTTTTCAAAGAGACGCCCTCTCTCGCGTTCAATCGCGTACTCACAAATTTGCCTCTTCCTTTTCGGATAACGCCGATCGTCGAATGACAATCGCGTATCTCAACATCCTGTGAATTATTACGTGTCTTGATTTTCTGATTGCTCTTATCGCATCGATTTCCCTCGAATATTATTTTTATCATTCTTAACATAATTACGTTTGATTCAATGTTTAATAATGAAAATGATATTGATTCAATTAATCGTATGACGAATGTTTAAAAAAATGTTTAATTTTTAGTAAATATTAATTATTATTTATAAAAATTTGATAAAATTGAATTTTACAATTTTGTTTTTAACACTAGGGCGAAATCAATGCGAAAGAATTCATAAATTGGACGATTCATCGATTAAAAATTAATTTATAATTTGTTTTTGTCATTCTTAACATAATTACATTCGATTCAATATTTAATAATAAAAATTATATTAACTCAATTAATCGTATGATAAATATTTTTTTAAAATTTAATTGTTAATAAATATTAATTATTATTTATAAATATTTGATAAAATTGAATTTTACAATTTTGTTTTTAACACTAGGGCGAAATCAATGCGAAAGGATTCATAAATTGGACGACTCATCGATTAAAAATTAATTTATAATTTGTTTTTATCATTCTTAACATAATTACGTTCGATTCAATATTTGATAATAAAAATTATATTAATTCAATTAATCGTATATGATGAATATTTAAAAAAATTATTTTTAATAAATATTAATTATTATTTATACATATTTGATAAAATTGAATTTTACAATTTTGTTTTTAACACTAGGGCGAAATCAATGCGAAAGAATTCATAAATTGGACGATTCATCGATTAAAAATTAATTTATAATTTGTTTTTATCATTCTTAACATAATTACGTTCGATTCAATATTTAATAATAAAAATGATATTAAGTCAATTAATCGTCTGGTGAATGGTTACAAAAAAAAATTAATTTTTAATGAATATTAATAATTATTTATAAATATTTGATAAAATTGAATTTTGCAAATTTTGTTTTTAACACTAGGGCGAAATCAGTGCGAACGTATTAATAAATTGGACGATTCATCGATGAATAACAAATTTTTAATTCGTTTAAAGCTTGATTCATGAAAATTGTTGGTCGTAATTGGAAATAACGAAGGGAGAGAGGGATCCAACGTAACTTTGGTACTCTTGCAATTCCCATAACAGTTAGTAAAACCCGCATAATGCTCTCGGAAACAAACCAGCCTGCATACAAATATTTGTTTCCCGGTTCACTCGTCCGGCACGTAATACCAACATCAACATGTACAACACTTGGCGAACGATATGCTCGGTCGAACAATTTGAAATTAGCGTGATTCGAAGCGAGAGAATTTCTATCGAAATTTGTACTCGTTCCTGACGGAACAATAGCCACTCATTTGTGTATTATAGTTATACGTACGTACGGATATGTGGCTCTATCGTTGCGATATTAGCGCTCATAGATCGAAGCGCCCGAGCGTAGACCACACTCCGCGCAGCTGTACGTACACGTCAAGGGGTCGCGCTAAAACATTCCACCGCAAACCTACCATCGCTATGCTACTCGACCATTTTCACGTAAATTACCCTGAAAATTCAAGAAATAACGTTTTTCCACAAATTTATTGAAATTTCTTGATTTTACCTAAAAAAAAGTGAGTTCACAAAATTACCAAAAAATACGTCGATCTAAAATAAATATTAAAATTTCTTTTTCAATAAATATATAAATAAGAAAACTTCTTTTTCAAATAAAGAAATTGAACTAGAAAAACATTCCCAGAAATCACAATATCAAAAAATTTTCATATTACAATTTTTTTAAATTTCTAATTAATCAGAATTTTACTTCCTATTAAGAACTAGGATAAATTCCTAATTAATTAATTACCCAAAATACAATAAAAATTCAAGAAATAACGTTTTTTCAAAAATTTATTCAAATTTCTTGATTTCACCTCAGAAAGTGATTCCACAAAATTACCAAAAAATACGTCGATCAAAAATAAATATCAAAATTTCTTTTTCTAATCGCAAAATTGAATATTTTAAAAAATATTCCCAAAAATCACAACGATACTCAAATATTCCAATTTCTTTTTAATTTCGAATTAATTACGATTTTACTTCCTATTAAAGATCAGGATTAAATTCCTAATTCTTCTTAATTAAAAACAAAACTTGCTTACTATCCCCCCCCCCCCCCCCCCCTGTAATAAAACATCTCTCGACGAAAAAACTCCAATAAGTAACGACAAAATCTTTCTTTACCTTCCGACGTCCATACTTACTGAAATATAATTTAATTATTTAATTAATGTGTCCGAGTCGCGAGGTGAATATTCATCGAGGTCATAGTTCAATTCAAAGAAGTGAGTTATACGTTCAACGTAACGTAACGTAACGTAATATACACGTTCGAGAATTTACGTACGTACCGTCGGTGGGTTTTAACGCGTTCCGTGTTTACAGGAAGTCGTTGCAAGAGCCTCGTGCCTCGTATTGCCACGTGGCCTATGGGCGCGGGGCCTTAAATTCTGTTAATGTTAATGTCTCAACCGTGGCCCTACCGTATACGGCCAAGGCGTAATAGTGCGAGACGCGCGAGTATAAAAGCTGGACGCCATTCGCAAGAAGCCTGACCAGGCGCGGCGTGTTCCACCGTTCTCTCTCCCGTCCGACCATAAATGGTTCACACTACTAGCAACGCTCTATAGCCAACACGTTGGTGTACGACTCGCTCGCTCCAGCTCCGTGACATTATCCCTGCGCTCTCGGATCGTTCGTTCCGCGCGTAACTCGAACGTCGCACGTAGAAAAGTTACGCGCTATAAGGACCACCCGTTGCGTCCAACGCGTGAAAATGTTACCCGATGTAAGCGTAACACTTTTACTCGCGTCATTACAACAGAATTTTTTCAACAACGAGAAAAACGGTGTAACGGACGTTAAATTCTCTTTTCCTTTATTTTTGTTCTCTCTTTGGGGTGGAAAAGGTCGTTAGGTTTTTGGAATTTTTGAGATTTGTGATAAAATTGATTCAAGCTACATTAATTATTATTATCGTGTAATTATTTAATTGTTTTTTTTTCTAGTTAGTATGATTCTTTTTATAAAGTACAGAAATTTAGTGAGAAAGTGAGCATTATTATTTTTTGACCAGTTCACTCTTTACGGCAATTGGCAATTCATTATTATTATTACTTAATTATTTTATTATTTTTTTCCTAATTAGTATAATTTTTTTATAAAGTACAAAAAGTTAATATTTCTTTTTAGAGAGAAAATGAAAACTTTTATTTTTTGACCAGTTCACCGGTTACCGCAATTGACAATTAATTATTATTATTTAATTATTTTACGGTCTTTTTTTAATTAGTATAATTTTTTTATAAAGTACAAAAATTTAATATTTCTTTTTAGTGAGAAAATGAAAACTCTTATTTGTTTACCAGTGCACCGGTTACGGCAATTGGCAATTAATTATTATTATTTAATTATTTTACTGTTTTTTTCCTAATTAGTATAATTTTTTTATAAAGAACAAAAATTTTGTATTTCTTTTTAGAGAGAAAATGAAAACTTTTATTTTTTGACCAGTTCACCGGTTACGGCAATTGGCAATTCATTATTATTGTTATTATTCAATTATTTTATTCTTTTTTCCTAATTAGTATAATTTTTTTATAAAGTACAAAAATGTAATATTTCTTTTTAGTGAGAAAATGAAAACTTTTATTTTTTTATCGGTTCACCGGTTACGGCGATTGGCAATTTTTTTTTTATATCCTTTATAACGCAACCTAGAATATTTATTCGCTCGACCAAGGCGTATACGCCTGAGTCTCTTTCAACAAAGGCTGAAAAAAGCCTTCGCGATTTCTCGATGAAATACACAAAGAGGATTCTCCGACTGATATGCATATGTTTCGAGACGGCAAGTTGCCAATGCAATATCTCACTTTTGCAATATATAAGTGACGAGAGGATGCAACATGTTTTACAGAGCGTGTATTTTAGGCTGGGAGAACAGACAAACCTACTGTATTCTCTCTCTGTCTGTCTCTCTCTCTCTCTCTCTCTCTCTTCTCTTCCTCTTTTTGCGAGAATACGTTATGCTTTTCCACTATCGTCGGTGCACCGTTGATCGATTCCAACAGGTGAAACACCCAGAATTGTATCTCTCTCTCTCTCTTTCCGAAACCCAAACCCCCGAAACTTATTCTACGAGTCGCCAGTTATACTCAACGCTTTGAAAACTTTTCTGGCACGAAAAATGTGCTCGAATGCACCGACCTCCTTCTTCGTGTCTCCTCCCACTAGCGTCATTATTTCTACTTGAAAAATAAAAAAACAAATTAAAAGAAAAAATAAAACGAAAGAAACTGTTACGAACATTTTCTATTTTTGAATAAATTTCCAACAAATAATAAACAAAAACAATTTATCGAAAAAGTAAAAATATTGAAAAATAGAAAATAATATGAAGAAATTTGTTGTAAATTATTTTCTATGATTTACCAGAGAATATTGCCGTCGTTCTTTACATCGCGCTATGAGAAACGGACGAGAATTGAATTTCGACGCAATCCCATTCGTTTCGAGCAGATGAGAAAATTCGCGCGGGCTTTAATTCAGAAGTGAAACGACGAAGCGAGGGAAATATTAGTAACGTTGGTTAATCATCGTGTACCTATTAATTTTGAACGCCCTCCATCGAAATAATAATACGCTGAAATTTCTTTGGCACGTGTGCAATTTTCGAAAAACGTTCGCAACGAACAAAATTTCAAAATAACGAACGATTTATCCTCGCGCGTTCATCGATATTTTATCGTTTCTCTCTCGAGCCTTTCATACATTCGTCTACGATTCGCTCTCCACCCCGCGGGATAAAATAGGCTTTATTTTTTTATTTTTCGCTTCCGCAAAACCACGAACAGAATTTTTTTTTTTCATTTCACGCACACTGCTCTGCTTTTTTAATGCAATTGCGATTGCAAAAGCACGGCAACGTGCAATTTCGACTCGTTGTAACGAACCAAAACGAAACCAAAAGAAAAAAAAATGGGGAAAATACGTTCAAAAGTAAAAGAAAATAAAAATAAAAAACGAAAATGGAAAGAAAAAAAATGCGATGGTAAACAATTTTGAGATTTGTACAGCCACTCGTCTCTGTCGAGCTCGAAGTGGCGTCTCGCGTTAGTTTCCGCGTCTCTGAACAACGGCTTCGCGAGTTCCCCTCGAGCAAACTACTCCGCACGTGTTCTTCTCGTTTCGAAAATTGCTACTGGAGGACCCAAACGCGGTTCACGCCCCAATGTATGTTGGTACCCTTCGTGACATCTCGCTCATTGTACAACCTCCTCTCGTGCTACGAATATTTAGGTTTTTCCTCTGGATACGATTTTGTTTTCTAAAATTTTCCGATTTTCGTGTTTTTTGAACATTTTTACAATTTTTTGGTTCTTTCCTTCGACTTTTTTCGAAATTATCACGAGAACTTCATGATTTTCATCAAATTTTCGATAAATTTAAATGCATCTTCCTCTCATCCTATGAATATTTAGTTTTTCACTCTGGATACGATTTTGTTTTTCGAATTTCCCGGATTTTCGTGTTTTTTAATCATTTTTACAATTTTTTGGATTTTCCTTTTGACTTTTTTTCGCGATTATCGCGAGAACTTCGCGATTTTAATCAAATTTTTGACAAATTTATATGCAACCACCTCTAGTCCTGCGAATATTTAGATTTTCCCTCTGGATACGATTTCGTTTTCGAAAATTTTCAGTTTTACGCGTTTTTTGAACATTTTTACAATTTTTTGGTCATTTTCCTTCGACTTTTTTCATGATTATTGCGAAAACTTCGCGATTTTAATCAAATTTTTGACAAATTTATATGCACTCTCCTCTCGTCCTACGAATATTTAGTTTTTGCCTCTGGATACGATTTCATTTTCTAAAATTTTCAGTTTTTCGCGTATTTTGAACATTTTTACATTTTTTTGGTTGTTTCCTTCTACTTTTTTCACGATTATCACGAGAACTTCACGATTTTAATCAAATTCTTGATAAATTCAAATGCAACCTCCTCTCGTGTTACGAATATTTACTTTTTCCCTCTGCATTTCCCTCGTTTTAATTTCATTTCTTCGACTTTTTGTACAACTATGGCGCGAGCTCGTACAAGCAACCGGAATTTTTTCAAAAATGTGCGTAATTATAATTTTTAATTTGCTCATTCTCACATAAAAAAAATCACAAAATACTTTCGCCTCGACTCGCCAAACTCCCCGCTGTTCGAATCTAACTTCGAGATTTCCCACGTGTAATTACACGAACAAAAAAAACATTCTTCGCTACGTCCCTCCATTTCTCACTCCTTTTTACAATGAAAAATGATCCATAAAACGAAGAAAAGAATCAGTTTTTTGATTCGATCGGGGAATTCTCGCGAACGCGAACGTGAAATTGACCAAAAAAACAACAAAAAACGAAAGAAAAAAAAAAGCTTGTACCCAGTGGATGAGAATAAGTACCATAACTCTTCGTCCACGATGGTAAGAGTTATATTTCTCTCCAGGTGTCTCGGGGCTGCTGTTTGCGAAGCCCGTTGCTCGCTTCGATAACTCGAACGTGATCGGATCGTCGCAGAGCGTTAGCGAAAAAACGTCCCCCTCGTCACGATTGAATAACTGCAGAATTGGACATTCGTATGCATGAAACTTTACCGGCAACGTACGTCCCTCCCTTACTATTTCGATACACACACACATATATATACGTGTGCAAGCGTACGTACATCGGTATAGTTTTGCGAGGTGGCAAACTCTCCGATCTCATCTACATACAAATTGAGCATCGCACGTTTCCCTCTGCACTATAAACTCGAGCTCAACCGGCCAACGACCGAGCTTGATGCCATTCCCTTGTCCAACCCCTGAGACAGTTACCATACGTACAATGAAGAAAAAACAAATTTTTTCATTAAAATACGATCCCAACGAGAGAAAAAAGCGACAATTTTTTTATTTTTGATTGGCAAATAATAATTAATCCAGAGCGACAAAGATCGCCCTTTTTACATTTATTAATTGTTTATAAATAAATAATTGATGGCCAGGAGGATGAATTATGATCGATGATTTATCGATTTTTCTTAAGGCATGATTTTTTTATAGACTATTGTATATTTGGCGTTTCGTCACACGATTTTCTCGTTAGTTAGACAATAATTTTATAACTCTTTGCTCTTGGCATGGAATTAACATTTTTAAAAAATATTTTCATTCGTTATTTTTACTGTATCGATTAGTTCGTTCTTATCAGTGAGTTTTTAGTTAGATGGTTGATTTATGTTTTGAATTGTTTTTGTTTTTTTTTTTTTTTGATTGGCTGCTAGCATGTTTTCTTATTTCGCAATTTTTTTCTGTTTTCTTTTTTGGTTTGATCGTTGACACCAATTAGGTCACGACGGATGTCCCAGCAAGACGTGACTCACACGAGATCGACCGAGAATCTTACGGGCTCGCTGTACGTCAGGTACGTGGCACATTTTGGCTTTGGCATTTTTATTTGATTTTCCGTTTTTTTTTTTTCAATTTTATTTTTATTACGCTTTATTGAGATTTTTGTTATATCGTTGCACATTTCTTTTCTTTTTTTTTGTTTTCTTACCATTTGCACTTTTTGCATGGCATGATTTCGTCCAGATTTCGCAGCCGGAAACGACAGATTTTTCTGAAATAACGGAAATAAATAAAACGTCAAAAATTCAACGAAATTCGTCGATTTTTTTTTTGTAAAAAAAATTATCAATATTTCCAAAAGGCAATTTAATGTTAATATTCTTCTTTTTCATTCTGTTTTTCGCAGGAGTAAGAGTCGCAGCGTCGATCATGGTTTCACGACGCCTTACGACTTGGACTCGCTTCGTAACAAAGTCGAGAGCCGTTTCGAGTCCGTCGACAAATTGTCAAAGGGTAAGTTCAACGTGCATCAAAAATTATGAATTTTTATTACACGAAATCGACAATTATTCTTCACCCGCGAATAGCCCGAACTTTTGTAAATATTTCGAATTATTTCCGTTAATTTTATAATTTTTTTTAGTTTTCCCGCGTCTCCCTTCGATGAACTATATTTAGATCGGTGCACGTCAAATAACTGTAAGAGACGCCACGATGTCTGGCCCGATGCTCGACAAACGCGCGCGCATTCCAAACACTTGAATCTCATTGACTTACTTTTTCAAAGACGAACAAAATGTGTGTCGTTTCCGACGGGCTCGAGTCTCAACGCGTCGATGTCTCACTGTGAAACACGTCCTCGAAGCTTTAAAACTCGTGGTTCAATGTTCTCAAAACATAAAAATTTTAACCCCCATCGGTCGATTGCGAATCAATTTAAATTTTCTTTGAAAAGTTTTTCACCCAAAGGGACATTTTTTTAAGGGGGTAAATGTAGCAGAGTTTGGGTTTTTTTTCAAAGGAACTAAACAACATATCGAAATTTTGTAAAAAGGTTCTTATTGGACAAGTATTGAGCACTGTTTATAAATTTTATCAGAGCTGTAGTAAATAAAATGGCGGCTTCTCAGCATTTTCTTAATTGCACCTTTTCTTTTTCACTGCTGCAGGGTCGAGCCCATAACTGCTCCAATTTCAAAGCTACGACAATGAACCAAAAAGAATTCGATATAGGATGATAACAGCTTCGACACTACCTAGAATTTTTTGTTTATATTGATTTTTGCAAAAGTGGCGTGTTGTTGAACAAAAATTTCGACAAAATGCAAAAAAGTGCTCGAAAATTGTTAATAACATTTGAACTATGCAATATAAAACAAAATTTCTACGTAGTATCAAAGCTGTTATCATACTATATCGAATTCTTTTTGGTTCATTACTGTAGCTTTGAAATTGCAGCAGTTATGGCTTCGGCCAGACAGCAACGAAAAAGAAAAATCGCAGCTGGGAAAATGCTAGAAATCCGCCATTTTGTTTGGTCCAGCTCTGATAAAATTTACAAACAGTCCTCAATACTTATATAATGCGGCCCTTTTTACCAAATTTCGATACGTTGTTTAGTTCCTTTGAAAAAAAATCCCAAAATTTACTTTAGGATTTTGTTAAAAAAAAAATGTTATGCCTCGATAATCGCTAAAAAAACTAGCCCCAAAAAATAAAAACCAATTTTCCACGCGTTCCAACACTGACGAATAAAATACAAAAAGATAAGAAAAGTAACGCGATCGTCAATTTTCTTAGAGACATTTTACAGACGTCCGTTTGACTCGAACATCTTGGCACACCTCAGTTCTCTCTCTCTCTCTCTTCTTTCCTTCCTTTCATCTCATCCGTTCCGTTCTCACCGGATATTAAATTTTACACTCCTGCGTGAGGCTTCTCTCCTCGACCTCCCCCTGTCTTCCCGATGCGAAACCTTCCCCGGAGGCTTTTCTCACGGTACCGAGATCAAGTTTAAAGCCCTTTGGCTCGCCCGAGGATATTTGCAACGTCCGCCAAGCGCAGTAAAGAAAGACGAGGGGAGGAAGGCGTCTTAAACTCCGCGTGGCAAAAGCTCACAGTGGAGCACGATCTTGACTTCCGGTTCATGCTGTATTGCTGTCTGATTCGAAGCTTCTCCTGTGGGACCTCTGCCATTTGCTAACTTCTCTCTGTCTTGTCCCTCCCCCCTCCTTCCTTCAGGCTTCAATTTTCCTCACGTGCCTCGACCCAAATCTCCCGCGAGTATTCTCGTCACTTCCGTCGCGATGAAGACTCTAATCTCTCTCGTCATTCGTCCCACGTGGAAGAACAATTTTTTTTTTTTTTAAATAATCCCAATTCCAAAAACCAATTGTTTTTTTTAATCAAAATTGAAATTGAAATTCAATAATAACGACAAAAAAAACGTAAATTTAATATTTCGTTCTTTCCTTCGTTATCGTCGAATTACAACATCGATTTTATTCACTCGATAACTTTGTAAAGAATTCGAATAAAATATCTCCGATCTCACTAACCCGTAACGAGAAGGAAAGAAATATTTCTTAAAAAATCGTGAATTTGTACGAAACACGAAGAGGAATATGATGATGAACAAGAGGAAGTGACGACAATAACCACGAAGAATCGAGTTGGTGATTCGCAATGCTCTCGAGAAGAGCGAGAGAGAAATATGGATATCGAAATGCGGAGAGGTTTATTAAAGTTTGGAATCCAACGTCGATATCGAAGATAGAGTTGCGCGGGGACAGCAACAACTCCAAGTCTATATAGATATGTGCATATAGATACGTACGGATATGTTCGCGATGCAAGAGATACCGAGTTGGACAGAGACGAAATGCAATGGCGAGGTCGAACACGTGCGTCTGACCCAGATTCCAATTCCTGTCGCTCCTGTTCTCCGTGCACCTCTTTGATCATCTCTCTATCTCTATTCCTCTCTATTTTTCTCTATCTCGCTTTTTCTCTCTCATTCTGCGTCGATTTCGCTTCATCCGTTTCTCAACCCTTTCTATCGATCGCAACCCCCAGTTCGATCGGAGCAATATACATTACGCTTATCAACATCGGAGATGATAACGTTCTAATGGATTCCCGGTAACAGTCTAATAACCGTGTTGTAATTCGAACCGGTTCGGAATTGTAATCCGAGTCGGAAATACGTTCGAACGATAATTATTTCGACCTATCGATTTTGAGAGATTTATTCGTCAAGACGAAAAGCTCAATTCTTGGGAAAGCTCTCATCCTGATTTAAAAATTGGATTTTCTTTTTATTGGAAATAGATTATCGAAGTATTTATAAAAATTATGATTTTTATGAAAATTTGGAAAATATTCTTTGATAAATAGAAGATTTTTGTAAATTAACTTTGCGAACGATCGATTTTGTAAAATTGTCAAATTTAGTTAGTTAGTTTTAGTGTTTAACTTTTATCAGTTATTTACAAAAGTTTACAATTCATCTTACATTTTTACATCCTTCTACAAATTAAATTCTCAAATATTGTTTTCCATGTCAAAGAAAAAAAGGAAAATCTTCTTTCATAACACTCCATTTTTTTAAAAATACACATTTTTTGTTTTATTTCTAATCGAATTTTCGTTAATTTTGATAACGAATTTTGAATAATGAAAGTATATTATTAAAAGAACAAGAAGAAATAAATCGTGCATAAAAATTTAAGAAAGAAGAATTAATTTTGCTTTATCACATTTAATTATGAAATATCCGATCATTTCGATAAAAGCAAAAGTTGACTAAAAATTACAGAATACAAATACAAAATAAAATATATTTCGTATCTTTCCGGGAGAAATTTAATTTTTTTGACAAAAACTTGTAAAAAATTCGATTGAAAAAAAAAACTGCTCGGTCGGTAATATCGTTCGCGCGTTACGGAGAAGAATATAAACGTACAACGTCGATACGACTAATTGGGCGTCGCGAGAGCACGTGGCGATGCTTCCTGGCGTCACGAACGATGGCGCTGCAGCGATCGACGGCGCATGCGCGCGCGTTATCATTTTTTTTTCCTCGTTTCCCGAGCAATTCGCGATCTCGTTGACGTAATTTCAATATGGCGACCGTTACGGCTAAACGTATATATTTCCCACTCGTACCGAGTCCGCACGATACCGGACGAGAGAGTCTCCCCGAGTCTAAATACTCGTCATCGCTCGCTTGTTTTACTAGTTGTCGGTAACCGTTACAGCCGTCGCGTTCTCGTTGCGAAACGCGACTCGCAATGGTGTGTAATCGTTCGCGAAAGTTTCCCTACCATTCGTGATCTCAATCGAGCGATCCGGAATTATCAAAAATTTTGACGTCGTCAAATTCAAAAATTGAAAATCGTCGAGTGTCTATTATTTTTTATTTATTTACGTCGCGAAACGCGACTCGCAATGTCGAATAATCGTTCGCGAAAGTTTCGCTACCATTTGCGATTTTAATCGATCGATCCGAATTATAAAAAAATTTTATATAAAATTAAAAAATCGAAAATCGTCGAGCGTTAAATTCTTGTTTTCAACATGCGCAAACATGACAACTTTCCGCCTGCGCTCGGCGATACAATTCACAACCGATCGTTAAAACGATGATAAAAATAATAACGACGATAATTACAATTTTTTATTCAGCGATCGTCAAAAGTTTCGGTCGAAGCGTGAAAATAAAATCGACGTTTTGAATTTCGTATTTGTGAAAAATCGGTAAATCGTTTTAAAGCCGATCGGCTTCGAGAAGATCGAAGCTCTCGCGAGAAATTTGCATAATTCATATCAGGAATATTCTCGTCAACCTTTATGTTATCTTCCCCTTCCCTCGTCGCGCACGTTGACGCACAGATCGGTAAGAGATTGGTACGAAACTTTGTCCCGTTGCTAATGAGACGCGCGCCATAGTTCGTTACTAACGACTTTTACAATGAATTTGTCAGAGTCCATACGGGCGTTCGACGTATCGTGCGGTTCTTTTTTCGCGATAGTACCGTTCATGGCTATTCTTAGCCATCGAACAATTATTCTTATTATCCTTGTCGATGTTCGTTCGTACTTCGATAAATCGTTTCTCGCTTCGAATAAAAATCTGCGCAGCGAATCGGCACGCTTGCTCAATTATTAACGAACATGACGAATCGCGACTTTTTATAATTAGAAGGAAAAAAAATGGAACAAATATTTATAACGAAAATAGTAAAAAATCGAGGGGAAATAAATCGTGAAAATCTGAGAAAGGAGCATTATTTTTGCTTTGTCAGAGCTAGCTGTGACTTATCGATCATTTCGATTTAACAAATTGACGAATAAAAGTTACAAAATAAAATTACAAAGTAAAATATATTTCGAATATTTCTAGAAAAAAATTTGATTTTGTTAAAACCATCGTGATCGATAAAACGCAAAACGATCCTCGCATGTCTGCAGATCTTACGTCACGATTCTAAACGACTCAAAACGCGATTACGAATCTCAAGGACTGATAATATTTAGATAAGATTGATTCGATGAAAATCACAGTTGCAAAATAAATTTAAAAAAAATTCTTCATTAATTCACTATTTAATTAATCGATTAAAGAAAAATAACAATTAAGATTAATCTAGCTCGATCGAATGAAATAAATCAGTCGATTGTTCGAGTCATCGATTTTCTTAAAAAAAAAAAATAATATATAATCTTAGCGTCGATTTTCTTCGAAAAGAAAAATAAACAAACAGTCGTAACGTCGAGTTAAGGGGAGAACCGAGTTTCCACGAAGTCCCATGACTCTTATTACTTAACTTAAATTATGTAGTACTGTGTATCAATGTTTTGATATATACATAATTACTTTATACACACAAATTGTATATTTATATACACATCGACTTTGACAGTCTATATATATATATATATATATCCGAGAATTTATATATATATATATATATTTATATTTTATAATATTATATTATTAATTAATGTAATATTATAATATTATAATTTATATATATATATATATATATATATATATATATATATATATATATATATATATATATATATTATAAATTATAATAATATTTAATATATTATATTATATAATAATATTATATTATTATATATATATTATAATATAATATTATTTAATAATATTATAAATTATAATAATATTATATATATATATATATATATACACATGAAATATAAATTCTCGTTATGCTTGTCGACTGTGCGTGTCAATGTAAACTTATTTATCACACTTATTACTAATACCCTTCGTCAACTCGAGAGCAGACGACAAAGAAAAAGAACAGCAAGCACTCCTGCATGACCGAACTCGAAGCCAATATAAACATAAATATTATACAAGTGTGTATATGTATATCGATAAATCGTCGAGTTACGAGAACGCGTTTGTGGCGTCCGGTCCATTTCAATACATTTGGTTCCACTCGCTCTTTCTCTCTTTTTCTCTTTATCTCTCTCTGTCAATCGACACATTCTTACAACGATTTCGTCCGGGATTATTTAGCGAGCCGATTAACGCACGTAGCTACAATAATACTTCTCTCGCGGACGAACACTCTTGCCCGACTGTAGCACCGTGTCCGCTAACGATACTCTTATTTCGTGAGACAGTTACACAGTAGTGACTTGGACACGGAATGGAAAAGATCCTTCTTATCGTTCTATAAGATTGACCAATATTCACAACCGAACAGAATTTTTTGGATACAAATTTTCCGCAATTTTTTTGACGTTAAATTGGCTGCAATTTTTTTGACATAAAATTGGCTACAATTTTGTTGACATAAGATTGACGGTAATTTTTTTCGAAGGAAAATTTCTTGCAATTTTTTCGAGGCAAAATTTCTCAAAATTCCTTTCATGCAAAATTGTCCGCAATTTTTTGTCGTAAAATTTCTTGCAATTCTTTTGGCGCATTGATTTTCCGCAATTCTTCGAGCGATCGAATCAAACGACTCGCGACAGTATTTCATTTGTCGCAAAATTAAAAACGTCGCGTTTTTTTTTTTCGTTTTTTAATTTAAATAATTTATGTGGTTTTCTTTAGTCGAGACGAATAAAATCGTGAGTCAAAAACGAGGGTGAGAAAATTGTATAAGATTTTGAAAATTCGTTTGCGTTGTAACGACAGAAACGTGGAAAATCGTGATCTCGCGTACATCGGATAACAGTGACACGCCCAAAGTGCAAAATAAAATTTCATATACATCGTACGCTCTTGGGTCAGTTGGTTCGCGTTCATCAATGGTGAATGGCGGTCGAAAATCTTGCCTCGCGATGGCCGAGTGCGATGAGTACAGTGCAAGTGAGATTACGAGATCGAGTATCGATTGGGAACTCGCATTCGATTACGAGATTATCAATAACGTTCACATTTACGAGAAAGAATATCGCGACTACGTCGTTTTTTACGTCGTTCATGGAAAAGCACCGACGATCATACCGCAAAAATTCGTCAGACGAAAAATAGGTACGACCAAAAAATAAAACATGATTTTTTTCTCATCATTTTATTCAAAAAAAATTCCAGAACTTTTTTTTTTATTTTTTCGCACGATTAAAAAATTTCCAAATGTTTATGAGAGTTTTCATAATCAAAATGTTAACGACGAGACAAAAAGTTGAATAAAATTGTTTTTTTTTATTTTGACAAATTTTGGGTAACAAAGTATTTTAGTATTCTTCATTGCATTCTCATTATTTTCGTAAATTCAACGTCCCTGCAACCGATTTAATATTTTATACGCGTTTGTTTTCCCGACAATTTTGGTAGTTTTACGACAGCCAGAAACTCGCGTTCACACCGCGATAATTTGTATTCACGTGTATAAAGCGTGACCAAAAATTTGAGCGAACTGGGGAAACTCTGGAGATTAAACTACGCGTGAATTTGAATTATCCAAGCGGAGTTTGCAACCCCTGGGAGAAAGGGTAGAGGGTTGAAACACTATGCGTAATATCGAATAACAAGATGGTAATTTTCCCGAGTACGAAACAGACGAAATTACGTTCACCCCGTTTTAGATTTTCTATACAATTTTAGGCGCAGCTTAACCTCGCGTTGGGTTGCAAACCGACGTTTTAATAATCGAACGATCAATAAATTTTATTTATCGAAACTTTCGTATCCATTTTTTGTTTTTTATATAGGGTGAATTTTATAAGATGTCTCAAACTTTATTTTAAGGGAGATGGGATCATTACAAACAAAAGTTGCAAATATACATTGGGGATATTTTTAATAGTTTACGAGATATACATTTTTAAAGTTGGTCCAATCAGAGCGCGCCGAGACTCGTTAGCCCCGCCCACTCCCGCCCTAAGCATAGAGATAGCACAGTGTAGGGCGTTATATTTAGGATTGCAAAATTCAGAGCAGTCAATTTTATTTATTATATTATTCTGCACTCATTTTTATTTCTCGGGTGTTGGCTACTAGGGCGGGAGTGGGCGGATCCAATACTTCTCGGCGCGCTCTGATTGGCCCAACTTAAAAAATTTATATCTCGTAAACTATTAAAAATATCCCGAATGTATATTTGCAAATTTTGTTTGTAATGATCCCATCTACCTTAAAATAAAGTTTAAGACACCTTATGAAACTTGCCCTGTATATATTATTTGCGCTTTTTTCACACCCGCATAAATCATTTGATCATCGCGCATCTGCCTCGTAACGTTAAATAATAACGGGGAAAAACCAATATTATTGTCGGTCAAAGTTGCGTAAGTCGACGAGATTGAGGACGAGCCACGCGAGACCGTCGGAAATATTGTACCTGTGTATTTATTATCACCCGATTCGCATCGCCGCGCATCTCGACACGTACACGTGGATCGATTTATATATTTTGTTTTGTTTGTTTTTAAATAAAAACTGAATTTTGAATAATAAATTACAGATCTTACTGCAATTTTTTAAATCGATAAATAAAACCGTTGAAATAAATAAATAAACTCAATTGATTATCGACGTTTTTAAAAGGGAATTTGTTTGTAATTAAAATTAGATTTTTTTTGTTAATAACAGGATCGATAGATTCTTAATGAATTTATAATGTTACTGAGATTGCGGATTCGATCTCGTAATTCGTCCCTGACCAAAACCTACAAACGAAGTGAAACAATTTTTTAAACCAAACAACAATCTTTAAAAAAATCGTTCAATCAATTTTTATACTTTTGCTCTATTTATAAATAAAAATTAAATTTCCCTTCATTAATTATAGATCGTGTTATGTTTTTTAAGTTCAAAAACAAACCTTTCAGATAAATTCCTCAATCAATTATTGATTTTTCAAAAAAAAAAAATAATTTTTTAATTTAAATCTCATTTTTTTTATTAATAACAGAATCAAACTGGTCGATCCATTCTCGCTGAATTTATAACGTCCCTAAGATTACAGATTCAATCTTGCGATTCGTCCCTGACCAAGAACCGCGGTCTAGATTATCGACAATTATCGTTTCTCTCTCGCAAGACATTTCCGTTCGCTCGTACGTTGGATGAACGGCGCTGAGGAGGACACGAACCGCGAACGAAGGGAGAAAACTAAACGAGAATCACGCGCGCGACCGAGCTCGTCCTTCTCCGTCTCGTTCTCGTTGCTGAAGTCGTTTTTTTTGTCTCTCCTCCTTTTTCTTTTCCTCTTTCTTCTTCGTCTCTCGCACAATCTTCTGCATGAAGATCTTTAAACGTCCCTCCTCCTTTATCGTGCATCGCGCCTTTGACAACGACGTAGAACTTGTTTATCAATTAAAACCGATTGGCCGACGATGCTCTTGAACTTATCGATTGAAATGTTCGTTCTTCGGTCAAGGACGCGTCTTTGAAACGCTTTCTCCAAATGGCGAACGTTGCGTCGCAATTTTTCCATTCGAAAAAAAAGCAAAATTAATAAATAAACACAAAAATACAAAATTTTTTGAAGAATTAAAATTTGTGAAATTTCATTGTTGTTGTTGTTTTTTTCAGACTCGGACAGCGAGAGCAAAGATGGCAGTACTACGACGGAGAAGAAGCACAGTCGTCTCTGTCAGCCCGAAAACACAATTGCCTACACGGTGAGCTTTTTTGCTTTTGCAAAAATTTGTTTTCTATTTTTTTTTTTGAGTTATTTATTTATTTTTTTTTTTTTTTGTTTTTTTAAGTAGTCGATTAAATTAGGGAAGGACGTACATTTTATCGCAATGGTAAAGAATTCCTGACTATTATCTCGCGTGCAATGTGCAGCGTAGCGTTCGCGCTTTTTCCTCGAACGCCTTCGCTGCACTTATCTTCCGAGGTGTTGCATCGTTGGCTTCTCTCGCTGCGATAAACCGAAGTATGTGAGAGAGAGGGAGACGATGAATAGCTTCGCGAATTTACGTTGTCTATGCGCCGGTGCGATTCAGAAACGAACACTCGAGCGATAACGTTGACGCGAAAAGCTCGCGGAAAAACAATTTTTCGAATGGTTTTTAGGTTTTCTTTTAAAGAAATTTAAGAATCGAGATTTTAACGAGAGATTCGATTTTTTTTAAATATTCTTTAACGTTGACTCAAATATTTAAACTTTGTTTTAAAAAATTTGTCACTTTTTCTGACGTTTTTTACATATTTTTGGAAACTTTGTGAAACAAGAATCATTTTGAATTCAATTATTCGTGATTCTTTCGCTTAGGGATGTTTGAATTTGGTGTTTTAATGAAATAAATCGTTTTTATTCAATTTTTGATGAAGTTTATCGATTAGTCATTTTTTTATCGATTTCTATCAAGATCGAACGATCTTCTTTTAACGATGATGCAAATCGTCCAAAAAATTATTGTTCCCCCTCCAAAAAAAGAAAGACACCAATGTTTGTTATCAAAAAATCGTTTTTCTTTTATCGAAAATCTTTTTTTTTTTTCATCGAACCGGTCCGATTTGAATAAAAACTTCCTTATTCTCACTCGTTGATCGATACATCTAGTCAAACTACTATGAACGTGACAAAAAAATAATACAGAAATTTTAAAAAAATTCCATGCAAACCGACGATAATCTCGTCGAAATAAAGATAATTTTCACGAAATGAAGGAAAATTTCCCGTACTTAATCGAGGAAAAAGTTCTTCGACCTCTTTCTCGCCTCCTTCTCTTCTCGAGCAATTACGTGTCGCGATGGCAAACGCATTTTTTTCACGACGAAATAAAGTTGGCCCGAATGTGTTTCGTGGTCTTGCGTATCGCGAATGGAAATTCGCGTTAATTTCGAGCTTATTCGTGTGCCAGGCTAATCGAGCTAGGCCAATATTACATTAACCTCTACTAATGGAATTACCAACGTTCTATTAGTGCATAACGAACAGAGAGTACCTTGCTCTCAGTCTCTCTCTCTCTCTCTCTCTCTCTCTCTCTCTCTCTCTCTCTCTCTCTCTCTCTCTCTCTCTCTCTTTGGTTCGCCTCGTGTAGATAGTTTGCCTCTTGGCGAAATTTCTCGTACACGATACGTCCTCACCCCAATGTTCCTCTTTCTCTCGTCCACACACTCCATAATCGAAGGCTAATTCAACGCAAAAATCTTGATCGTAATTTGTTAGAATTTATTCGACGTTTACGATGAAAGGGTAGAATTTATGTCCTAGTTTTAACAAAACACGCATCTTGTATTAACTCGAAGGAAATTCCACAAAATTTCTCTACAGGAGGCCATGAGCAGATTTAACCATAGGTATATCTGTTTCTCGAGAAGTTTCATATGTATATATACAGGGTGAATTTCATAAGGTGTAACAGACTTTATTTCAAGGTAGATGGGATCATTACAAACAAAAGTTGCAAATATACATTAGGGATATTTTGAATAGTTTACGAGATATAAATGTTTAAAGTTGGGCCAATCAGAGCGCGCCGAGAAGCGTTGGGGCCGCCCACTCCCCGCTCTAACAGCCAATGCCCGAGAAATAAAAATGACTGCGTAATAATAAAATAAATAAAATTGATTGCTCTGAATTTTGCAACCCCAAATGTAACGCCCTACACTGTGCTATCTCTACGGCTAGGGCGTGAGTGGGCGGCGCCAACGCTTCTCAGCGCGCTCTGATTGGACCAACTTCAAACATTTATATCTCGTAAACTATTAAAAATATCGCCAATGTATATTTGCAATTTTTGTTTGTAATGATCCGATCTATCTTAGAATAAAGCCTGTTACACCTTATGAAATTCACCCTGTATACGCCGGTAACTACGGCGTATTCGTGCGATTGAGGTGAGCTTTATACCTCCATTCTTTAGATAGAAACTGGCAATTTTCCTCGAAACGATTCCATGCTTTGCCTTACATTCATTCTTTCTCTCTCTCTCTCTCTCTCTCTCTCTCTCTGTGCAGGCAATTCTCTCTTTTTCCATTCTTCCTAGAGTCGAATTTTCTTACCTTCCTATCTACTTATCAACCTATAGTACGAATTATATTACTGCTTCAGGTAGCTACGAGCCAAAGTGCTCTGGCCATTATCGGAAAATTTATACCGAGCATTTGGTTTTCGCCATGAAAAGTCGATCGTTTACGTGTAATTCGAGCTATCTTATCGATCTATTCGCAATATCTATAAAAAAAAACCTCAATTTTTCGTTATTGCGATATTAATCCTTTGCACTCGAAGTTTTTTTTTTTTTCATAAAAACTGAAAATTATTTGCATTGTCTTCGTAGCGGAGCCCTCAAGCTTGACATATTTTAAATGGCTCCACTCCGGAGCCCTCGAGTGCAAAGAGTTAAATTTGTTTAATTGAACGATCTGTGCGAAAAAATCGTATTTTCTTGGACAATAATAATTCTTAAAATACAATTCGAAAACCAAAATTAAAAGATAGGAAGGGAAATTGTAACGTCGACCCTGTCGCTCGACAAAAAGAACAGATTTTTTTTTTACTTATTATTCTATAATACAAACGATCTCCCAGGATGCCGCAACGAAATTGTCCCGGAAGTGCATTGTCCTGTATTTTGCATAAAACATTTTTGACCACAAAATGAAATAGTAGGGACCGAGTGTACGAAAATCGATGGAGCGCGTCCGTCGAATGCCGCTTGGGAAGCTGCATAGAATTCCTTCAGGAATACTGATGAATGGCCCACCCAATTGCGGTAATCGAGTCATTTGGCTCACCACTGTGCCTGTATATACACATACATACCCACACCTATATATAGGCACACACATAATATAATAATATAATAAAATATAATATAAAATAATATTATTATATTATTTTATATTCTATTATATTATATTATAAAATATAATATAGATAAATCTAGAATATAAAAAAATAAAATAATATTATTTTATATTCTATTCTAGATTTATCTATATTATATTATATTATATTTAATATAATATAAAATAATATAATATGATATAATATAATATAATATAATAATAGAATAGAATATAAAATAATATAATATAATATATATAATATAATATAATGTAATATAATATTATATATATATATATATATATAATATTATATTACATATATATATATATATATATAATTTACAATATTTATATATTATATTATATTATATATATTATATTATATTATATCATTTTATATTATATCATATTATATTATTATATATATATATATAATTTATAATATTTATAAACGTATGTATGTATATGTATATATATATATTTATTTGGCAACTGAGAATATATCCATATAAAAATACATTCCACTTTGATGTGGCTCCAATACTGTCGCAAGCCTCGGTACATACTTCTACGTATATAGGTTGATACGTATATAAATTATATACACTACAACATTACAGTATCGTGTTATATACTGTAAATATATAAATATACGTAACTACGGATAACAGAGACTATAGCAATGCGTACGCATTTCTGAAATTCTGGAGTTCCCGAATGTGGCAAGTGTAGCGGTGATGATGGTGGCGCTGGTGGCAATGGAGGAAGGAGAGAGCAAGGCACGCGAAACCTAACTATGTCAGACACGTCGTGCCTCCCCCAAGTCCTTCCTATACGAAGCTAAAATCCAAAAGAGAACGTTAGAAGAGATATAAATCATTCCGGGGTTAGCTTTTCGCGTGTAGGAGCAAACGCGAACGAGTGGAACGAGAAAGAACTAGGTTGAACCTACTATGCTCACCCTCGTGGCAGGAAATTGTACTAAATGGTATTCGTGATTTTTCGGAGGGGATTAAAACCGTGACGATCTTACAAATAACGTTTTATGGACATTCTTATCTCACGAACTTACGTATATTGTTATTTTAATCGAAAATAAAATTTCTTTACATCTTTTGATTGAATTAATTTGTCGCACGATCTTTCGATCTTGAACTTCGTGATAAATCGGTTTTTGTTGTTTTTTTTCCTTTCGTTTATCTTTCAATTCGTTTAACACGTTTATTTTATTGAGATAATTTATTTTCGTAACGATTCTTGTGTTTTATGAGAAATAAAAATAAATAAAAATGTTAAAAAGAAAAAAAGGAAGCTCGAGAAGCTTTCTCGCTGATTGTAACGGGAAGACCGTGAGTCGTTTAAAAAATAAAAAGGAACGTTTTTCACGGAATCAACGTTTCCGTCTCGTCTCTTTAAGTACGCGTATAAGGCGAATCGCGTAGAGGGTTGCTCTCAACCCCGAGGGAAATTTCTAGAGTTTCCGGCGACACTCGCCTCTCCTTCCGCTTCGGACTCTCGTCACTCTCCTCCGTTCGCCTTCTTCTCGTACAACACGTATATACAAAATGTGTCACAACAATAATTTAATGGAAAATTAAAAAAAAAAAGTCAAAATATTTTTCTCAAATAATTTTTTTTTCTCGTAATTGTTAATAAATATTGGAACGAATTACTGCAAAATAATAATAATAATAACAATGCGTCATGAATAACATCGCGACGATCTTAACATTATCAAAACTAAATCCCTAAAAATCGAATAAAAAAATCAACAAAATGTTTCCCAAAAATTGACAAAAATAAATAATTGCCCAAAGAATAGTTAATTCACCTTGTAAATCACCGATTATTGCGGGATCGATCGAATTTACCGTCGAACAATGGAAACGAGGCCAAACCTCCAATACCGTCGAAGAAAAAAGGAAAGAAACAAAAAAAAAATGACAGGACCTAAATATCCCCGAGAGTGTATCGTTGGAAACCTTTTATTTCTTCGACGAGAAACAGTTAGCGAAATGACACGGAAATCTGGAGGAGAGGGCTCAAGGCGAGGAGGTAGGAGGGATGGATAAATTCCTAGGGTCGTCTTTTGTCAAAAAAAATAGAAGAGACGTCGTTCCTCGAGAAGATGCACTTGAGCATTGCTGCGAGGGAATGCGAGAGAGAGAGAGACTGAAACACAATGTCGCTCTTCTGGCCTTTCCATTCCAGAAAACACCTCCTCCTCTTCCTCCTCCTCCTTTCTCTCTCCTCAACCCTTTTCACTCCCCAATGCTCATATACGCTTATATAGGAGAGAGGCAAGCCCTTCACCCTTCAGCCCTGAAGCTTGGCCCTCATCCTCTTGTCTCCGCTCGTGGCACACGAGCCTCTTCGAGATTTTTTCTTTTCTTCCATCCTCTCTCCTCTCTTCTCAATTCTCTCGCTTCTTCGTTCCATGACAACGAATGAAAATCCTTTCTCTCTGACTCTGTCTTTCTACAACAGCCATATCGTTCATTCTCCCTGTGTCGTTTATTCCCTCTGCTCTCATCCATCTGCTCACGTTTTTCTTTTTGTTTCTTTCTATTTTTCTTGTTTTCTCGCTTTTTCTTTATCTCAATTTTTTCTTCTTCCTATTTCATCGTTGTCGCAGATTCTTATTCTCCCTTTTAGGATGCTTTATAATCTTTTTTGTCTCGATCGGGTTGTTGCTACTTTTGCTTTTTATTTATTCTTTGTTCAAACGGTAATTTTAGAATTATTTTGAAAGAAAATAAGTAAGTAGATTTTTGAGCGAACGATCATCCGTTGAATAGTTTTTGCATCGGATGACATAAGGAAATTTATAAAGAATAGGAGAGCGATGTAAGTGCCAGAGAGGTAAACATTATATCACCGTACTCGTTCTTTACTTCGCTTTTGCACAATTTTCACAATTTCATATATGTACCTCGGTTTCTGTTATCGCGAGGAAACCGAAACGATGAATCTTCTGCTCGTTGCGTAACGCGACACGAGGAATAAGAAAGAGAATAAACAAAATTCATAAATTCGCGATAATCAGTTTTTACATTTGACAAAATATTCGACGAATTATTCATTCAATAATTTTCCAACAACAAAATTTCATGTTATCGATAAAATATTTAAACTCGTGGATAAATCATCGTTTTTCATGCTCAGTGTAAACACGCTTCTCCACATGTTTACAATCCTTTTTTCCTCTTTCACGTTTATTTGAAGACGTTTAAAAAATTCATCAATGTTTTGTATTACTATGTTTTTTTTTCCAACGAATAAATTAAAGACATTGCCAAATCGTTGGGATACTTTTTAGTCGTCGCGATTTGGCTCGTTGTCATTTGCAGTGCAGTGCACTAAAGCTTTTTCTCGTAATGGAAATTCGATACACTCGTTTTGCCTAAAAGTTGTGAATTGTAAACAAGTACGAGAATTGAAACAGGCGAATATTTGGGATAATGGTGAATAACACGAGTTTCCCTCGAGTACAACTTCGATCGTATAAATTTATATATTAATTTCGCGTATACGTTTATATCGATACTCGCTAAATATCTCGTCGCGTATTTCGATTGTATGGGGAAACCACAGTGGTCCCCGTATCCACGAAAGGACGTTGATGGGAAATGAGAAGTGGCGACTGGGAGAGAATACAGCGAGGGAGAGATAGAAACAGGATACGTTACTAATTAAATTGCGGTCTAACGAATTTGGTAAATTGAAACGTCAAATTCTGACACAAGTGTTTTCGACGTTGCTATATCAAACTCGATGACGATGAGCTACCGCAGCATTTCCTCTTCTTTCCCTTAAAAAGAAAAAAAGAAGACAAATAATATAAATGAATATTTCAATATTTTTCTGTATTTTCTACGTTGCTATAGAAACTAACTGAATTCGTCTAGAAAATTCGAAACGTTGGTAAATTTTTCGCCGACGATGATATTTGTATGTTAATGAATTTTCTTTGTTCTTACAGGTAGGCGACAGAGATACCATCACGTCGGTCGCAGCAAGATTCGACACGACACCGTCCGAGCTGAGCAAGCTGAACAGACTCGGCAGTACTTTCGTATATCCGGGACAAAAATTATGGGTGCCAACGAAAGGCGAGGGTCGTCCTGGTGGTACGGTCGACGCACCGAGTCCGGATCCATGTCGCGATCATCACGACTCGCAAGACGATCTACCTCCCGAAGAGAAAGGTAAACTGGAATGCTTGAAAAAAAGAACATTTGAGATTCCACTTTTTAAATTCGAGTTACTCTTTTCTTTGATTAATTCAAAGGTCACTCGTTTAATTACCAAGCGTATTTTCGTTCCCACGTTGTTTTTAATTTTGTCTTATTCTTAAGCACGTCGATGCAATCATTTACTTTTGCAAAAGATAAGAAAAGTTTATCTGAAATAATAATTTGAGTCAGCTGATTTGTAGAATTGAAATGAATTATTGGGAGTCCTTGTATTTACCTGAAAATAGTAGAGGAGCGAGAACGTTCGATACGTTGGTGAATGTAACACGAAACGTCTCAAATATCCCCTTAAATCGATCCTGACATTTTGAAATAATATAATGCGAGTATTTATCTGCATGTTGGCATAGCAATGCTTATAACGCCCACTCATAGTCAGTGGTTTCATGGCTAAATGTTTTATGAAGTAGACGGTGGTAAACATCCAAGGCTATATTTTCCGACGATCCCAGCTACAACACGAAGAGTCTGAAAAAAAATGTATATATGTATATATATAGTCAATCTCTCGTACTAGGAAGGATGCCAGAAATTCCTAAATACTTCCCTTGGCATTTTAATGATATTCGTGTAATAACGCGCATGCGTCAACTGTCCGATCGAGTCACTCACGTTTTTCTATCTCATGGTTTACAAACTCACGTTTCTAATCGAGAAATACACTGGAGCATCTCCACTGCGAGTAATTTCATCATTCAGAGGACACTTCATCGTTGGAATATTTCAATTTCCTTGAGACGTTTCTTAGTAAAGATTGTACGTAGAGGAAGAAGGTTTATACGTTTTACGGTGTATTTTATCTTGACCCAGTGAAACTGTTGACGTAATCGATAAACTCTAAGAGTTTTCCCATTGCGTTCACATCAGCTGATCGCTCGTTTAGTAGTAAAGTCTATAACAGCTGATCGCTACGCTGCGTTTAGTAACTATGGTAGCCGCTAGGTGGCGGCCATTGACAGCTCAGGCACAAGTGGCGCGAATGGCCTAGTTCCGATATCATGCCCGATACATTTTGGTCTTACGCATGCGACGAATATCAACTTTTCCTTATCTATTACTTTTCCCACACGAATTTTATTTCACCTCTATCATTCCTAACACACTCTTGATCTATGAGAGATATCAGTGAACATTGTCTGTCTGAACATACGACAAGAATAGACTTCGTCATCAGCGACGGTTTTTTGTAAGGTTATGGCGTACATAAAAGGTGATACTGCTTTTTTGCACATTCGACTTTTTAATAATTAATGAAATGTTATAAAGTATCATCGAATTGCGTTTTATGCGAAATACACTCTAGTAAGAGGTTTAACGTCGATGAACGCTTAAAGTCAACATAACCTCAGAAAGTTTCAAGCAATACGGTGACGTTCACTAAACTTAACAAGATTGTCGTTCATTTCCGCAAGATTTCAACGTAGATTGATTGAACTCAGCCAATTTTAGAGTGATTGATTTGCACTAATGGCTTCATTGTTGCCATTCAGTAAGAAACACTGCAAATTTCAGCTGTGTCTCGCTCAAAGCACTCTATCAGTTATTATTCCCTCCGTAACAAACGACGAGAGTTACGATCAATTTCACTGATGTGCATGTAAAATAACATTAGTTACGTCGAGAAAGGAAAAGATTTGTTTCACCGTGTTGAACTAGAACGTTGCTTACTTCCACAAGGCCATTCCGCATGTGCTATTCTGCGTAGAGTTGTATATACGAAATTACACTCCGACCAATGCGAGCTATGCTATAACTTTAGCGCAGTTGATTAAATCTCTCTACTCTAAGTTTATGTAGTGTGTTACGTTCAGTATGCTGCTATTGCTTGTTTTCCATATGTAAACCCAGTGTTTCTGCAGCATGTCTTGCAATACACCTTCCGAAAGGCAATATCATTACAAAGGTTGAAAAAAATGTTAATCCTCGACACCCACCTATGTTTTCTCTGAAAAATAAATAGGATTAATCGTTGATCACCTTTGTTTTACCAATTTACATAACTTGATATTTCTGTTTGCAGAACTTTTGGACAACCTGCGGCCTGTATCACCAAAACCAGGACACATGGAACGTGTCAAAACTCCTATGAATTCTAATGCACCTATGGAAGAGGACGATGCAGCCTACAGGGAACGATTCTTGAAAATCACTGTTCGTCATATCACAGATGGACAGGTAATAATGATTTTTCGAATATATTGCGATAGCCATTACGAGGTTTCAACTAATCCTTTAATGTTTTACAAATTTTTCAGGGTGTAGTCGGGGGAGTTTTACTCGTAACACCGAACGCAGTGATGTTCGATCCCAACGTGTCAGATCCACTGGTAATCGAACACGGTGCTGAGTCCTATGGGGTTATAGCACCGATGGAATTTGTCGTTAATGCCGCTATTTATTACGACATCGCGCACATGCGTGTCAGTCACACAAATGCGAGTAGTTCGGACAAAAAGCCCGAGATTTATTACATGAAAAAGCCATCGGTGTCCGACAAGAGTCTCTCACCAGGCAAAGACGAGCATTTCCCTGAACTCGTTGTTGATGACAATGAGAGCGTTTGCAGCTGCGCTGAGCGCGAGGGCGACGCATTTCCGAAAGCTTTCGATAGTGAGCTTGTCGCACCGAATAATCTTCAAAACGTTAGTAGTAAAATTACAATCATGTACAGTTACAGTCGAAAGTAGTTAATCTTCTGTAATTCATCAATATTTCTTCACATTGTATTTAAACGTTCAACTTAACTTTGCAGGAGGAAGGATCAGCCTCAACCAAAGATAAAGATAAAGATAACGACAACGAGAGTAGTGGAAAGGAGAGCGAAAGCGTCGGTCAGGGAAGCAGGACGCTCGAAGAACGCCGGCGTTCGATGCTCGATCATCACTGGGCAGTTCCCAGCAAAGACCGATTATCCTTTTCGGTCGACGACGAGCAGCAGGATTCCCTCAACTCAGAGAAGGTGCGTAAACATTGAACATCTCATAATCGAAGACTTTCGGAAATTTAAAAATGATTTATCGACGAATAAAAAATATTAATAAATTGCCAGGCGGAGTCTGCAAAGCCGATAGCCATTCCCGAGGACGAAGAGGGATCACTAGTCAAACAGTCGTGCTACGACTCAGGTATCGACATTCGCGAACCCAACCCTCCACTTCCGGTAGTACAGCCAATCCCGTCGAAGAAAGTATATTCGGACGCGGACATAGTATTGTCTTCAGATTGGGTGCCGCCGATTACGATCGCGCCGACAAACGTCACGACAACCAGCACCCTGGACGCGATACCTCCGATAAATGGAAGAAAGAAGGCATCCTCGGTATCCTTTAGTTTAGACAGTAATGCCGAGGAGCCCGAGAAAGACGAGGAACACAAAGACGAGGACAAGCAGGAAACTCGCCGGAACAAGGTGACGATTAAAAAGTCTAATTTGTTTTCTCTCCCCTCGGTAACGAAGAACGTATCGAAAGCACAAGGTCTCGTCAACCATCAATTCATTGCTTTACTACTTCCATTACTAACATTATTTAACTTTACAGATGTTGAAAAGATTGTCGTATCCGTTGTCATGGATGGAAGGTCTGACCGGCGAGAAAGAGGACGAGAACAAAATACCCGACAAAAATACGAGCCTTCCCAACAGCGCTGACAGCCATCACTCCTCTGTCTTCAGTAAAGTTTTCTCGAGGTAAGCACCATTCGACACATTTAGAAGAAGCCCGTTTTTTCTAATTACTATCTTAATTATTACGATATTTCGATTATTCGCCGTTGCGATTAAACCTTTTTTTCTCGCATTCTATTCTCTCATATCATAGCCATTCAGTTCGCTTCGAAATTTCTTTCCTTGTATAAAGAGAGTTTTTAAACAATTTGGTCTTGTATATAATAAATACTTAACTAACAGATAAAAAAAATTACTAAATAATGGTTAAGGACACTCGAAAGAGGGAAGAGAGCGATCCGTGCAGCTCCTCGCAACTCGTCACGTTTGGTTTGTCGATCGTTCTGTGAACTCTCCGGTCGATGCAGCGAGCTCGCTTTTACGCAGATCATTTCGTTTCTTTATTTGTCTAGCAAAAAAAGGCACATAGGGCCAAATGCTCGCGAATGATAGAAATTTCATTAGATCGTGTCGCTCATAGTGCAAGCTTTGCATTTTATTTCATCGTTCATATTGAAAAGACCATCGCTTCGTGAACACTCCCGGAGGATCGAGCGATATTCGAAGTGCGTATAATGACCTTCGTGGCCCAAACAAACAAAAAATCATCGACAAACCGATCGAGACGAGATCTCTCTAAATGAAAACGTTCACGTTTTGTTTTTCGTCTCGAATACGTTTGTATCGTGACTCCCGTAAAGCTCGTTTAATTCATTTTCTGGGTGAAAATGCGAATCTCGTTAGCGATTTGAATTCAAAAGTGGAAAGAGAGAAATCGGAACGGATGCATTTTCATAACTTGAAAATGTTTTAACGCGTGCGTCTTTATTAACGTGACTAACTGCTGAATGTGTAATGGTGGTGGTAATGGTTTGGTATATAATAAAGCTCGCCGATCAACCTGGTGAGTGACTTTAGCTCGGGGCTCTTTGCAAAAACGCCGAGCGAAGAGAGTGCCGGTAGAGCAGGAGGAACTCCTCCGCTCACCGTGTCCACTCTCTGTCAGGATACCGGCAATCCCCAGTTTTCTCCAGGCCCAGGAGGCCTCATCGGGTGAGTCTCATCCCGGCCAAAAGTCTCTCCTCGCGATATTTGTTTCACTATGTCGAACCCTTTTTTTTTAACATTCCTCCTCAAACTTCCAAAAAGTACTTGTACCCGACGTAATGATACAATCTCATGCGCCCACAGTTGCTATCGTTGAATTTTTATCAAACAATCTTTCTCTATGTGTCTATCTTTGATCGTTAATTGTTATAAACAGGAATGTTACAATCACGTTATATAAATCACCAAACGTACACGTTTATGTCGAATCTCAATTAATTATTTATTTCGATTGTAAGGTTAGTAACGAATGAGCCGGTATATTAATTGGGATTCTGTAAATTATACAACGGCGCTTTATATGTTATCCGAAATTTGTATGCAAATATTTCGATCCTACTGTTCTATTCCTGTACATTTGATCCTACGTTTCTATTCCTGTACATTTTAATCCTAGTCATTCGTCCAACAACACCTTCTCTTACATCATTCGTTTGCAACTATTTTCTTTGGTTGAAAGAAAAATCGTTGCAAATATTTTCAGGCAATTGCTCAAGGGTAACGTAAAGAATTTCAGATTACCCGAATCTATTTCCCTCGTGATCCACATCGCTTACAGGCAACAACACAACAACAACAAACAACAACATCAGACTCGTCTTATCTCGCATTATGCACAGCGCTCGTTGCGCTATACCTTGAATGTTGTAATATACTCTTTCATACTCCCTTGCTCTTAATGTTGTAAAATATATTTAAAGACGAATGACGACTTCGAAATTGTGAGATTATCGTTGAACCATATCGTTAAGTAACAAGAAAGCAATGTCTCATAAATTCGAAGCTCGTATATGTATAACGATTGATAAAACGGAGAAAGTGTTTATAAAACAATTGAAAAATTTATTTCAGACGCTCGTCGGTTGGTACGTTCATACGACAACAACCCCTCACATCTTCGGGTAGCAGCAGCGTCGACAGTAGCAGAGGAAGTAAAACCTCGACCGTGCCACCGAGACTCGATTATCGCAGCATGGTATCAGTCGATGATATGCCGGAGCTTTTTGTCAGCTTCGACAGTAAGTATTTCTCATACAATGTCCTCCTTATTTCTTCGTTAAAACTGTTGTCTCGTTCGATTTTAACCTTTTACATTTTAAGTAAAAAGAAAAATCGAGCTTGACGATCGAGACGCTGAAATTAAAAAAGAAAACATTGAGCGCTAGTTAGAAGTAGAAGAGAGTTTATTGATTAAGATGATCGTAAGACGCACTGCACCGGCTATGTGCATAGGCAGCTTTTTTTTATATGTCCGTACAATGATTTTGCCCGTAAGCAACCTCTTTTCGGTCATTCAGAGAGAATCAAATCTAGAGAAAAATCAGTGTACGTAGACACTTGAAACTAGTTGGAGAAATATCGAAGGGATATTGAAAATATCATTTAGAAATCATTCTTTCTTTTTCAATCAGGCATTGGCGTTTTATACTTAGAATCCCTTCTTTATCCGTCATTTTACTAGTCAACATTCTCATATTATTCTCTTCATTGAATATTCTTCGAGCAACTTTTGAAAGAGCGCAAGTGCTACGAAAACGTTTCTTTTAATCCAGATTATTGTCTGGTAGTTCAAGTATTTCTTGTACGGGAAAACAAAGAAAACCAAAACTATCTTAACAGAACGATGGAATTTATTTATAAAGAAAAAAGAAACAATTAGCAGCAGGTTTTTTCAATCTCATAACTAATAACAGTAATATCATCTCTTTCTGTTGTCCCTCTAGTCCAAGCACCTAATTTTCCCGAACTTGAAGGCCTCGGTAGGTTCATACTGTATTAGCTTGCTCAACTTTCTCTAACTATTCGATTCTCTTTCTTCTTCTCCTTTCTTCTACACTAAATGAAAATTAAAAAAAGAACGACCGAAATATTACAATCCATCTAGAGAGTTCGATCGGGAATGAAATCTTCTCTTTTCTCTCTTTCTTTCTCTTTACTCTCTTTCTCTCTGTCTCTATCTCTCTGAACTCTTGACTCTGTCTGCATTGTCTCCACCCCTTGCTTATCGTTTTTCAAAAATTTCACCACGAAAACGTAAACCGCTTCTTTATTATTCCACCTTCGTGCACTTTCTCCGGACGCGAGAAAGTATAAGTTTTCGTAGCTAAATATATATCTTTTCGTTTCACGGTAATATCAAGAAAAAGAAAATTCCCATGCATATTCCCAGCAGGTTTGAAAACATTGCTTCAAGTTCCTGAGTGTTTTTTTTTCTTTTCTCGTTTCCTTTCGTTTCTTTCTTTCTTATCCGATTCGTCAAGTATACGTTGCTTCACTCGACTCTTGTACACGATTTGTTTCTCTTGTCACTGAATCTCACTGCGTCGTCACTCCTATAATATTTAAACAGATGGAGAAATGGAAAGTGAAAAGAATTTATTTAAAGTATTCTCTACAATTCTCTACGAAAAATGAATCCTTAAATATTCTCTCTTCTTCAATAAATATCGATCAATTTCACTTCCCATATCTCACGTCTCTTCTTATCACCATCATCAGCATATAACTCTCTCACAGTAATTTCTCTTCATTATAGAAACATTCCCGAGATATTACTGGTCGAAGAAGAAACCATGTGAAATTGTCATCTTCGTATCGCATAATCTTTTTATTTGTTGTCTTTTTTAATTTGATTATAGTTTTGGGTGGCTAAAATGGCGTAGTAATCCTCACCACAATGTTATCACGTTTGCTTTCAATCGACCTGTTTACATTCGCTTTCACGCCTCTGCGTGTGTTCAGTTATAACGTTTTCTAAAAGTGACAAGTCCGCCAAGTTTATTTTTCTTTTAGGCTTGTGCAACCTGTCGACTAAATTGCATCAACGAAGAAGAAATGAAAACAGAAACGAGGAAGGAACGATCGAAATTCAATCGGGGAATAAAGCGTCGCAGTTTTTCAATAAATATCCGCTGGATGTGCTCGTATCATTATTATTGTTATTGTTCTCGTTATTAATAACGGACATTGTTATTGCTCGTTGAAAACAACGATGGACGTCTTGTTTTACTCGCGACTTCCTCGAAGCCAATGGGTTTTTGCAAATACGTTTTATTTTTTATTTATCGTTTGGTACGTGCACCGATCAGGTTCATTCAACCGATCGACGAAGTTGCCCCGACGCGTAATTGTATCGGCTTGAATCGAGTCGAGCTTACTTTGTGCATCGACGATTTTTGCGTATTTCCCTGCTCCTCGCGTTGTCGCACAAATACTTTTGCTTTCCCTTTTTTGTGATTGTTCGACCAAACATCATCCCCCGGCGCCTATTAAATTTCTCATACCGAGATTTAAGGCAGGATCTCACTATAACAGTCAGAAAAATAAGTTTTCTTTCATGAATTTTTTAAGTTCACTTAATGGTTGTTTGGGCTCGATTAACTTAATTTTCAAAAATCATGAAGAAAAGCTTATTTTTTTACCGTCACAGTATGACCTGCCTTAATTGTGTTCATTATCATCCCCTGGCCCCCATTTTCTTTATTTATTTTTGAGCATTTTTCAGAGTGTGCTTATCTACCAAGGACTGCTATATAGAAATTTAATCGTGGATCTGCGAAAAAGCTTCGTTCTCTCTATTACTTTTAGTCCTCGACGAGATCAATTCTTATTTCGTTTTTTGTAAGATGAATTATCTTCTTCATTTCTGCGAGATACGATTATTTCCTTCGGGAATTCGTTAAAATTATTTTTGTTTTGCTTTGATGCGAGGTGGAAGCTTTTTCGCGAATTCGTCAGTCAAATTTCGTGCTTCGATCGTACGAAATTTCTGACTAAATATAACTACGTATTTTTGTTGTTGAAACGAGTGTAACTAATGAATTAATTTGACGCAATGCAGAATTGATTCCACGGCCAGCACGTTCGTGCGAGGATCCACCGTTGTACCTGAGACTACGAACGGGCAGACCGAAGGATAAAAAAATACCTCGCTCGACACCGATAATGAGCTACGGAAAGAAGAAACTTCGTCCCGAGTATTGGTTCAGCGTTCCGCGCAACAGGTCAGTCAATATTCCTCCATTATTCTTGTTCTTTATAACCAATAGAAATAGAGCGTCGTTAAAACGACCCATCTCATCGCAAAAGTCATTCACAAGTTTCAGGAATCTGGAAAGAAATCGCGAATAATAAAAACAAAAACAAAACAGAAGAATCGTTCACAGAAAATTCGATATTGAACTTTTGTTTTCAAGAGTGTTTGCAAAGACGTTTCACTCTCAAACGACGACTTTACCAAGACTTCGTCGAATAGCTGGGATGGAAAGAAAACAGAATAAAGTTCTGGAGACGATAGAAAAATCGACAAACTCCTAGATGCCTCTTGGTGAAATTTCTTTGTCGTAGAGGAAATTTCAATTGAAAATAAGAAAAAGGCATAAGGCTATGTTCTTTTATTGGAGTTTGTCGCATCGAAAGTATTTCACTCGATACATATTTGTTCGAAAAACGATTGTTATCAAGTTGAGAGAAAGCGAGGGAAGATTTGTTCAAAAAAGAAGAATCACGATCTCAAATTATTCATCGTCCAATCGTTCCTGACGAATTATTCGTGTCGAGTTTATGAAATATCGATGAAAAATATATTATCATCGTATCTCTTCTCCAGATGGGCAATAAACAGCGACAAACAAATATAGTCGTCGCCACTAACAATAATCGTCGATTCGAATCCTAATTCCTATCAATCTTATTCTCGTGATAAAAATCGATCGATCGGACATTCGTGGACTCGATTGCATCATTATTTTCAGAGAACATTGTTGACTCAGATAAGCACTTCGTTTTTTATCTATCAGCGATCGACGATTAACTCTTCGATATTTTGTGAAATTTTGTAACTGGCACGTACACGAAACCTCGTTGCACCATTTGTCTCAATTCCTCAGTGGGAAAACCTCGGTCGAAGATAGAATAACATGTATTTCTACGCATCGAGTCCAATTTTGCATTATAACAAAAGACAGCAATAGTCTGAAATTCTTATCGAGACAACTCGATGACTCATGAACACACGCTCATTGTCAGATCTGAAATCTTTCGAGTGGACGATCGAAATCACGAGGACGAGGACCCCATGCTGATAAAGATAGTTCTAAAGAACTAATAGAATAATCTCATATATACTAGATATCTTGTAAAACAACGTTACGATCAAACGCTTTCCATAATCTTAATTCTAGTTGGCCTTGACTAAACTCAAAATCGGGTCAGACACAAACTTGTTCCCATCAAGATGTCCTATCGAATATTAACGATTCATATTTAGTTAACGTCCTATTCGTCTCAAGTTACAAACAAAAATCACGTGGATCTCCAATCTGTGCAATTTTTAACAAAGCCAGCAATGCAATTTTATTATCAATCCAGCGTTCAAAAATTTCAAATATACAAGAATAATTCTAAAATTGTATCGACGAATTAAGTTTAAGCTTATGAGGAGTAAAATATCGCTCGGCTGTTTTGAAAACTAGGCGGGAACGAAATTAGTCCGGACACGTCATAATAACACACGTGCTTTGTTCAACGATCATGTGACCGAATGGCATCGCGAGACTCGAGGCTTTCACGCCCAGATCCACCGAGACCGAGATCCGCGACTAGTCGCTGAAATTCATCGCGAGAACGCTTACGTGGCTCGAGCACGCATAGCGTAAATTGCGCAGTATATTACATGCTTGGATATTCGACACAAAAATAAAATAAAAAACCAAGGAATTAAAAACAAAAAAGCGATAATCAAAATAATTTGTCTAGAACCAAATTTGCATTCTACGAAATCGAAGTGTTTCAAACGAGATAAGATTGCATGAAAGATCGATGACAATCGGTCGAGCACCCTGAACGTCCTAATCGAAGAAAAACAATCGTTATCTACGATTAGAGAGAAGAAACAGAACGAAAATAAATCTGAGTCTTAACACGTTCGAGTGCCACCGCGAGAAATTTTCGATTAGGTAACTCGTGCGAAAACGAGAAATCGAATCGGGTCAAACCTTTCTAAAGTTAGTTCATATTTGTCTCGCTCGATCTTAACATACGAGAGATTTTTAAATTAGTTTCAGTTTTTCCAGCGTTCGTAGATAGTCGTGAAAATTATTTTTGTATTATTGAGTAAAATTGTCTATTCTTATTTCGCTATTGCAATTGACAATTTCCATTTGAAACTGCTGTTTTCTTTTTGTTATCACGGCAAGTTCGTTTCCGGTAGTAAATTTTCTTATCGAAACTCGAAATTGAAGTTCAGGATTGATTTTCCATTAAAAATAAATAGCGGGCATATAAATTAAGATATCTGGAACCGACTTCGTCTTCGGACCAGATAGTCGTCTGGTCTAGACGGCTTTAGTCCGAATCGATAGACGATTACCACTGTTCGAAACTCTGCGTGCGTGCCGTGGTGCACGTGACGATAATCATGAATTCTCTGCTCGACGCGTTCGGACGTGCCTTTGATTTTTTCTACGTTCCACAATTGAGAAACGTCGTGAATAATACCTTTCCATTTCTCAATCGAAGGTAATTTGTTTGTTTTTTTAGGACCAACGATATCGACGATTAAGACAAAAATAGCGAATTTTATTTTTGAGTATAGGAATAAATTTACTCAATGTTTAATATTTTTCGTTACCTTGACGCATTTCCTTATTTTCTTCAATTAAAAAAAAAATTATTTTGTTTTTTATTTTATGAAATTTGTATAATTTTTCTTTCATATTTCTAAGAACTTGTTCAATGAACTTCAGGCTTTGAACCAGAATCGAATATTTTTTGATACATTTTTTAACACGTTTTGTTTTACAATTCCAGAGTGGACGATCTGTACAGATTTATTCATGCATGGGTTCCGGCTCTTTATGGCGAGCTCGACGAGAATTATTGGAGAGAAAAGGGCTACATCCTGTCGGACACTGACACGGATTTATCGCCGGAACTTTCGCCCCAGGAGCCCGGGGAAACTGGCGAGGCGACGGACGAGGGAAAAGGCAACACCGACGAGATTACAGAGCTCACTCGTGAATCCTGGGAGGTGAGTCGCGATGAAATTCCTACTTTACTATCTCGAGCCTCGGAAATGCGCGATGGCCTTTTTTTAGTTTTAACGACAAGTGACATAAACGAATGTGTCCCGAGCGCTGAGCTTATGCGGCGTGTTCAAGAAAATTCAGTCATTCGTAGACTACGAATCGGTTCGTTGAACATGCATTTCGGTCGAGAACGATCAAACGGTGTAATTTGTAAGCAAAATTACTTATTCACCCGTGGACAGTATTGCACGGTGCGTTTTTCCTTTTTCAGAGTTTGGCAGCTTTTTTAAACTAGCAAACGTTGGAAAAGATTTTCAAAGACTTCAAGATTTTACAGATTATTCGTTCGTTGTTTATTCAGAGTAAATAATATCATACATTGTTAATTACAAAAACGATTGTACGATTGAAAAATTGACAATTTAATTTCCAAGTTGTGTTAGGGAATAAAAAAATTGTCAAACTCTAAAACGTTGTCTTGGAACTCGAGATGTGCAAGGCATTCGAGTTCAGTGCAACCTGTGGAAAAATCGGTAAGACGATTCTCGCAACTCTTTGAGTTCGTGCCTCTTGTACCAACAAGCAAAGATCATATTATTCATCATTTTTCTTCTCATCGTTGAAAGAAACTTCTATAACTTGGATCAAATTTCCTTGCCGATCGCTTGATCTAATGTCGATCTCTATCAACGTCGAGTTTTCTTCTTTGCCTCCCTGAATTCCGCTTAACCATTCGAGCGACATTGTGACGAATCGAGGATGCGAGAATCGTCGAAGGTTTTTCTTCGTTGCGGATGAGCGACGATTTAAAAAAGAAAGGAGAGAAGAATAAATTATATAAATTAATAAACGAATCGAGGAATGAAAAAAGACGAGTGACGCTGGTGTGTATTCGCGTATCTATAGCTGATCAAGGCCCCGTACGTAAAGCTCTACAGCATTCTGAAGACCTCGAGCACATCGGCTGATTCCGAGCAGATCCAGGATCCCGAGGTATCCCAACAAATTAAAAAAAAACAGAGCGATTTAAAAACGCAACAAAAATCATCGTCCATCTATATTTCTCAATGGAGCTTTTCAATCGATGTCACAGCGTAATAATTATCTCACTCACTGGCAAAATACACTACATTTCCGATAAGAGCCGGGATGCACTCTTCAATTATATCGTCCTCTGTCCTCATCAGCTTGTTTACTTACTTACATGCATTTAAACAAAAATGAAAATACGAGACACGCATAAACCAAAACACGAAACTTCTCGCTTTGATTTACAACAGGATAATATCGTTAGCCATTAGTTTCCATCGAATTAACCGATTGGTACGAGAACATGAAAGAAAACAAAAACGATAGAGTAATAATAATTCACGAAAAGTAGAGAGAACGAATAAAAACGTGCATGAGAATCGCAATTCTTAGAATATGTCTAGACAGTTTTTAGATCCTTTCCCTAGATACAAAAATCAGGAGTGAATCTGAAAATTGAGCATGACGAAAAGGAGAAATTCCTTAACCATCTATGGGCCCGTGTAACTTTCAGGTCACATTTTAAGGTATCGACATTTTACCAAATGATTCTGGCTTTTTTCATGAGAAAAAAGCCAGAATAGATAACTTAAAACAAAAATTCGGCCCATAGAGGGTTAATAAGAAAATTGAAAAGAGTTTCGACATCCCTGGTAAAATTAGATCATGAACAAGGTGCATGAGACACTTGGTAAAAACCCAAAATCCTCTCGAGAACGCTTCGTGAGAATGCTACGAGAAATCCTGATATTTAATTCAATTTAATTTTTTTAAAACGAATTGATAAATTATGAAATTTTTTAGGTCGATGATAAGGAAAGTAACGTTTGAAATGGAGAGACGCTAATGAGAAACGTATATTGGGAGATTGAATATACGCATGTTCGATCCAATTATCAGTATCGATATTTTCGATTCATTTTTACCAACTTTTTATCAATATTGTTGAAGACACGATAGACGTGAAAGATCGCTCTCAACCTCGTGGACAAAATTTTTCGTACCGAAAAGCGTGGACGAAAATTCTCGATGGTTCCGGATAGGCTCGATTTTAAAATAAACACAGGAACGAAAACGCCTCGACTATGCACAATATTGCGTTTTGGGCACGATCCAATTTATCACGTGATTAAAGTGTCACCCATCGAGGAAGTTCTAGTTTTCTAGCGACAAGCGAGGTCGACGAAAAAAATTCCATCCACGAATTTGAACGCGAAATTTTTTTTTACTTTTATACAAATTCTACTTTGATTTATTTTCTTCATTTATATTTAAGTTTGTTATTTTAGAAAACATATTGTTTGTTTTGACTTATTTTTTGAAATATTTACACGTTCCGTTTGTAGTTTGCGAGTAATTAATGCCGAATATATTTTGAAGCTTGCGTCAAAGCCTAAAAAAGAGAAAGTGATGAGGAGCTGGAACATTTCTTCTCGTTCATTATATCGGGTTGGCAATTTGTCCGTCCGGATGACGTACGTCTCGACGGATACAGTTTCAAACATATGCGAGCGTCTTAAATTTTTTCTCGCAGAATTGTATTATTGTCGAGGTGAATCAGGGCATTTGCCGGAATTTTTCAACGAAGGAATTTTTTTTTATAAATAGATTTGCTCGATGTACTCTGGTGCATTCGTTCACATTTGGGGGAAGCAAATTTTCGGATTCGTTGTATCCGCGACAGATAAATAACACCAACTCGTTCGCGACTTCCGCTTCCTCAATTCCACCAATGCATTATCTTTAAAGGGGTATTATGTCGTTTAGATTAGTTGTTCTTATGGTGGGTGAATCGTGTCTGGGTGAACGCACGGACTTCCGGCAAAGTTTTTATGAAAGATAATGAAAAATTAAAAGTTAATGTTTTTTTTGTTTCGTGCAAAGTGACGTCACAGGGTGGTCTCAAAATTAATAATTTCTTGTACAGCGTGAATATTGTATTTTGATTTTTAGTTTGTTGCAATTTATCGGTCGAAAGGTCAAAAAATTGAAATTTGAAGTTTTTTAGATTTTTATTGAGTAAATGTTAATATGCGGGAATGGGATCGTGATATTTGCGTTGCATAGAAAATTTTTGATTACGTAACGGACATAAAAAATATTTTTGGACGAAAAAAAGTCAACATTTTTTTTGGCCGAAAAGGGTTTGCTGCGAGTTTGCGGAATCGGAAATTTGTCGCTGATGAAGAATATAACGTTATTTTTGCCGATATCTCAGAAAATCTAGGGGAAAAACGCAAAAAAAATCCGAAATAACGATTTTCCCACTTAAGGTCGATAAAATCTGCAAATTCGGGAACAAAATGGTGATTTTCTTGTTGTACGCAAAATTTGCGATCGACATAGGTTCTTAGAGCCTGAGAAAAGATTAAAATTCATCGGAATACAGTATATCGCAATATTGATGGATTCGCGAAACCTCGAAAAATCGACTTTTCGCGAAGCTGTATCTCCGTTCTCGTTAGTCCGATAGAAAATTTCACCAATAATTTTTTGAAGTACTCGCTGAGCACTCGAGAACCAGCCAAGAATCATCCAGATATCTCAATTTTTGTGCCCGTGGCGATCCTTCGAAAATCGCGATTTTTGGGACCCATAGACCTGCAAAAAAACGCCTCGGCGATGAGGTCAAAATTTTTTTTGCTCCAAAACGCCTTTATTTCATCATATTCATGTTACGCGGAAAATTTCCGATTCGGAAATGATGCTACAAACCCTTTTTGAACGAAAAAAAAATTTGACCTCACCGGACCCCCCAAAGTCCCAAAAGTAAAATCACAAATGTCGACTATCGGCCGGCCGAGGGTCAAAATTTCTTTTCGTCCATAAAGTCTTTATAGGGTGGGTACGGAATCGGAATTTTCCCGTACAACACGAATATGACCTTTTTAACCTCAGTTTATGCCAATTTTCCCATCAAATAGTCAAAAAACGTAAACACTCCTTTCCTCATTCGTAAATCCTCATCTTTGTTCTACAATCCACAAAATATACTCGATATCTTGTTCCCGTAGGACCCTGAAAGTTTTCGTCACATTGTATGTAAAACGCAACGACCAGAAGGCCAGGAGAGTGGAATCGCCAGCGGGAGTTTTATGTGGCACGACGTATCTGGCTCCTCGCCAAATATCTTTTTTCGTTCATCTTTCTCCTTCGTTCCCAAATACACGCCGAGTGTTAGACATCCACATATAGAGCTTCCTACCATCGTGCCTGTTTTGTTTCGAATTCAAAAACAGAGCCACCCTCGCTCAACGCGACGTCATTAATCCAAGTGTGAACCGAATTCTACATTCGTGTTTATTTTTTTTAAATACTATTTTCAACTCAAACCTTCAACCATTTTATCGTCAAATTCTTGAAGATATTCCCAGTCTTATTTGTTCCTTCTCCTCGCTCCCTTCCTCTCTCACAATATTTCCAACAAATTCTATCATTTCACGACGTTACTACAATGTTTTATTGTTTCCAGATACTTCAAACGTTTCAACAAGTAAAAACCGAACTCGTTACCGCCGAGTCATAATCGCACTTCTTCGTATCGATTATTCTCAATAATTTACCTTCGTAACGAGGCAATGACTCACAGAGTACATCGTCTACAGGTGTCCCGTGTATTATTCGTCGCAGCGAGCTTCTTTTTCCAAAGATGTGTAGAATGCCAAACCGTCGATTATCGTCGATGTAAAAATTCCATTTACAATTTACGGTTCGAAGACTGTCTCGCGTAAAACCAAAAGAAAAGGAAGTTACGATATTTCCTATACCCCTCGACAATCTTTCCTCGTTTTTGTATTTATCGATTTCGACCATTAATTGTTCACGATGGAAATTTTACGAAACTTTCACCGATCGTCAATCTTGTTTTCATCGTTGACAGTCCTAAGCTCACAAAGACGTTGTAAGATCGTCCAAATATCGAAGATGGAGAGTCCATCGATCACTTATTCTTATCTCGCAGGAACACCATCCGCAAAACTTTGAACCCTCGTACTTCCCTACGTTCGTGGTTGATCGAAACCGAGTCATACTTTGACCCGAAAAATCCTTGAGATGAAAATTAACAAATTGGCCTGGGGAACTCGTAGATTATTCGCAAGTGTTTGTAGAGAATAATCGGTAGAGCTCGAACTTATTCAGAATTGCGGACGTTCAACTAGTCACGTACGTTTATTATCATTTCTTAGAATACAACGATAATCTAGAAATTATAAATTTGATTAATTCTCGGTTTTCTTTACGGTTTATAGGCACAATGCTTCGAGCATATACCTTTGTCAATCCTTACGGTTTACCTCCAATCGTTTTGAAGAAATTAATAACCCGCTGATCCCATCTAAAATTCAACGATGGGAATCAAAAAACGTCATAAATTCCTTTTCCAGGAAAATGGGAAATCCTACCTGACTTCTTTTCCAAATTCTTTCTCGGTCAACGAATTAGGAAATATAAGCTGGGTAATATCCTAAAGATTTGACACGCAGGATATATCTCCTACCCACCGTCCTTATTTTACTGTAATTAATACAGTAAAATCCATTTTCATCTGAATTTTTCATAACTCTTAATTTCTTTATTTTCTCTTGTTGCAGATTTTTTTAAAACCATTTTTATTCCATCGGCTGAATAAAAATCCTGTAGTTGAAAACAGAAAAATTGATACCGAAAATATGTCTCACGTCTGACGTTTGACCCCGTGCTACGTGCTCGTCGCCACGCTCGTTACCCCGAGGGAAAAATAAATTTTATTGCACGACCTTACCCGGAATTTTTACACCACGATGACGTACTCGAAAATTACTCGCTCGAATCGTCGACTCTTCGGTCCCCTTCGAACATTTACGTATCCGATATGCTCGAGCCCTCCTTCCTCGTCTGGGTCTTCATTTTTCCAATGATCTGGCATTGACCATCTTCGACCCCAAACAGCGAGGTCGATGGATTTACGACATGGAATATATTTTTTTTCTTTTTCCACTCCTCGTTGGTAAATATTTCCTCGGATCGTCGGTCAAGACGACGAAGGGCTCTCGTTTCATTGTTCACCCACTCGCGATTTTACAATTTTACGGTTAAATTATAAACTTTAGTGGAAAAACGTTTTCTTTTAATTTTTTGAATTTGCTCCAAGAATCCTATCAATTGTAACATCGTATTTGTACAAAGTTTCTCAACGATCTTGTATAGAAAATGTTCTTATTTCTTTTTTTTAATATTTCTCTTTTTCGATGATTCGGTCGATAAAATATTGAGAACACGAATCCAGAGCCAAGTATTGTGCATATCGTTCTGTCACACATTGCTCTATAACTTTTCGACTACTTTTAACTCCGTACGATCTTCCAACTTTTTACCGACGCCTCGTTGTTTCACTCTTTCTCTGTTTCTTGTTTTTTAAATTTTCTTCCATCCCTTTCTCGCATTTGTGATGTTTTTACACAATGCGCAACTTGCCTCAACACACATCGACCCACGCAAGAAACCGATAAACCCACGCGTATCGCGAATAAATTTCCGTAAGATCTCGAGATTTATTCTAATACACGCCTGCGATGTAACGCGCATCAACCGCAAAAAAGTCCTTAACAATTTTTTTCCAAATGCTCGAGCCAAACTCAAATTTCCATAATCAGTTTCGTTCCAAAACATTGAACGCTTACCGTTTCTTCATTTATTGTTTTCTTCAACACTTTCCTTCGTCTTGAAAATTTCTTCATCCAGTTGACATTTTCGTTTTTTTCATTTGTTTCACAAATTTGAATTCCTATCGTTTAACGTTCGAGAAAAATTTGTCTCGTGTTTTCGGTTTAAATCGATGAAACTAAGTCGTTTTATTCGTCGTTTTCTTTTCATTTCGAAATTGTGATGGAATAATTGTTATTTTTCAAGCTTTCTCGTACAAATGCAATTTGTCTTCGGGAAATTAACGCGTGCGTACGTTCTCACTCTCTCTGTCTCTGGATTCGCTTTAATCACGCGTTATTTTTCTCCTCGTGACCGCTCGATAAAAATATTTATACAATTGTTCGACGACGAGAGCAATAATAGATCTTCCCTGAAGACCATCGAGCATGCGCGAGTAACAATAACTTTATACCCGCAAAGTTATGCGCGCGCGATGCAAATTGCAAATTGAGAAGCATCTCGTATTGCCGGTTTGTCCTCGGTACTCCTCTAAGATGTCACGCCGAGTCGACATTGACCCGTGGAAATTACGACAAATGCTCGATTATTCTCATTCCTCTTTATCGTCTCTCCGTATTTTCTTTCTTATGTTTTCGTTATTTTTTTTTTTTTGGGGAGATTTTTTATTTTTTTGTTTTCGTGTTATTTTTATGTTTTGTTTTCGTATGTAAATTACGTCCGTTTTTAAATGCCGCGTGTTAAATGTCTCATAGGGAAATCGAGGTTCCAGGACTCTCGCGCACTGGCTAATATCGCTTATAATTTTCAGAGGAAGTGGAAAACGCAACGGGAATTACTCGAGTTGAAAAGATCAAGGCGAATTTTTATCTCTCGCGTAATTCGAATCGTTGCAAATGTTGGAAAATTTTGCAAAGACTCGTAATAGTTTTGTTTCAATGCCGATTGGAGGGTTATTGTAGGTTTTCTGAATTTAAACAATTCCTTTGTTAATTTTTTTAAGGGGGTAAAACAGTTTAAAGGCCGAAAAATATAGCAAACTTTGGGATTTTTTTTCAGAGAAAGTATACGTCGTATCGAAATTTGATAAAAAAGTGCTTATTATACAAGTATTGAGGACTGTTTATAAATTTTATTAGAGTTGTAATAAACAAAATGGCGGCTTGCGCAACATTTTCCTAGCTGCATCTTTTCTTTTTCATTGCTGCCTGGCCAGAACCATAACTGTTGCAATTTCAAAGCTACAATAATGAACCAAAAAGAATTCAATATAGTACGTTAACAGCTTCGACACTACCTCGAATTTTTTATTTAAATTGATTTCTGCAAAAGTGGCGTATTGTTGAACAAAAATTTCGACAAAACGTAAAAAAATGCACGAAAACTGTTAATAACATTTGAACTATGCAATATAAAAAAAAACTTCTACGTAGTATCGAAGCTGTTATCATACTCTATCGAATACTTTTTGATTCATTATCGTAGCTTTGAAATTACAACAGTTATGGCTTGGGCCAGGCAGCAATGAAAAAGAAAAGTCGCAGCTGGAAAAATGCTGAAAAATCCGCCATTTTGTTTACTATAGCTCTGATAAAATTTATAAACATTCCTCAATACTTGTACAATGTGGACCTTTTTACCAAATTTCGATATGTTGTTTAGTTTCAATGAAAAAAAATCCCAAAGTTTGTTATATTTTTTGGCCTCGAAAGTAGTATGAACCTTTAATACGCTTGTCACTTTCAAATGAAAAAATATAACGAGGCAATGTTTTGGATTCTTCGATCAATGCGAGATAGCAAGAGACATTCGACTTTCAATCAATCTCGGGTTAATCAATTTCACTGGAGTCATCGACCGTTGTCGTCGTCGTTGTCGTCGTCTTAGTAGACGGAGTTCTATATTTCCTCCCGAACGTCTTTTCACCCTTTGCGTTCTCGTACGCATTCCATAAAGTTTACTGTTACTTCGTCCATGAACTAAAATAGCAACGAGAATTTGCTTTCCATACATTTTCACCTCCCTGTCTCTCGGTCCAGTCTCCTCTCGTCTCAGTTTCTCCCTTCGTTCGTTTTGTATTTATTTTCTTTTTTATTTGACAAAATATTTTAATTTCTTTCTCGTTCAATCGTTACGGACATTTTTTATTGCATGGAAAATTTCTGTCTTTTCGCGTTGCGTTAAAAATGACACGTTAATTATTTTTAACTTCTCAAGGATTCGTCGTGGCAAATCTTACGAAAAATCGATCGTCCCTCTCGCCCAGTTGTTCAAATAACGATTTTCTTTCTGTTTATTTCATTCGACATTGATTCGTATAAAAAGAACGCTTTCCAAATTTGGGAATCAATATTTTAATTCGTCTCGATTGCATCAACTGATAAGAGAATATTATGGAACGCGTCTTTTAAAACAGCGATGGTTTGCTTTTCGTCGGGCAGAAAATCGTTGGAATTTCTTCGAACTCGAAAAATTTGTCAAAACTCCAAATATTTTTAATCGTTCGGCAGAAACGCCAGATCTCCCACCCTTCTGCGATTTAGTACGAAGTTTCTCTTCTCTACATACTCTAAAACAAAATCGCTATCCGCGTCTGTCTGTCTGTTAATCCGTTAACTTCTCCCAAACCACGCATCGAATTTTGATGCAATTTTCATCATCATTTAGATAATTTTTCATAGAATCTTTATATATATAATAAAACTTGATTAAAATTTTTGTAACTATAAAAAAAAAACAATATTTTCCAACCAACTCGCCGGAAAATAAATTTCCATGGCTTACGTAAGCTAAACTTTAAGAGATACTTCAAAATGATGTTCTAAAGAATTGCAGCGCTTCTAAAATCCTAAAAAACAACTCCTAGATTGCATCTCTCTATCTCTTACGGTTGACTCGCAGTAATCATTTCTTTCGTTAAAACTTTAATTAAAAATCTCATCACTCGCGACGCTATTTACTCTTATTCGGTATGAATCCTTATCCAAATAAATAAGATAGTATTCTTGTGCATTTAATATAGATTATAATTGTCCTTTACAGTATATCATTCTGATAAATACTTTAGAAGAAATCATAGTTTAAAGCAACCAAAAAAATAATTCACGGACCGAACGGGCTTGAACCTAAGCGTTGAGTGCTTTTCCCATTTTCCAAACAAAATTTGTTCCAATTGTGTAAGGAAGAGTCAGGTGCAAACATTGTTTATAAAAAAATTCTATAATGAAAGTCATTTTTTATTTCTTTTTTTTTTCTAAATTACACCCGTGCGAAGCCGGGCCGGGTCGCTAGCATATATACAAAAGTGCATATAGCACGTGCGGGTTCAACTTGAAGCAGGTATAAACGCACGTGTAGAGACGAGCGGTCGCGCGCCGGCGCGGACGCGCGCGCACCGAGGCGGCGGCGCGTAAGCCTATAACTACGGGCGTTTACGTTGAAGCAGCTTAGTACGACTTTAGTCTTCGTGAAGTGAAGGTCGTTTCGTGATATGTAAACACACTAGTTTACAATATTGCAACAATTAATCATAACGGTTATCATTATCGTTCGATCGAAACGAAAAATCGTCAAATTCAAGGATTTTTATACAACAGTGATCGATAAATAAACGAATACGAAATAATAAAATTCAATAAATTTTCACTCGTCAGACCATTCTCCACGAATAAAAATTTAAGATCGAGTTGACATTTGGCGTTTTAAAAAAAAAACAATAAAGTGCATGTAAAACGACGATAAACAAGATTTTCGTTTTCGAAACGAAACTGGTTTTTATCGAGAGGGGAGAATCGTCGAAATTTTATTATCACCGTTTGTCGATTCGACTTTTTCGAAAACGGTGAAAAAAAATTATTTGTTTTACGACAAATTTTCGTTCGAAAATTACAAATTATCGTAAAAGTGAACATTTTTTTATAATCGCAAGGTGGTGTGATATTGAACTATTTTTTTACGAGACAATATCAAAAATTTTGATACGAGGAAAGAAAAAAAAATTTTCCAAAAAATTTGTATTTTTGAAAAATTTCGATATATTTGTTTTTGTTTTATCAGTCGCTTCATTTGTGATACGTGGCGCGCACTTTCGGCCAGCTGTGCGTGTGCAACCTCGTGAATCGAACGAAAACTTCTAGAAAGGTTCACGTACAAACGCGCGCAGCACTCCCTGCGCTCTTATTTTAGTGGCGTACGTGGTCAACTACGGACTCGAGTTACGAACGATAAATCGGTGCATGATTTTTTATCGAGGAAAAATCGACTGAAAAAAAAAACAAAAAGTTTTACGAAACGCCTCGCGTTTCGATTTTCTTCCGAGTTTTCGAACAATTTTAATCGGTCAAGCTGGAATCCTCAACTTCGAAATTTCGTAAAATTCTCGTCAAAATGCCGAGGTCGAAGTTTCCCAATCCGATCACGAAGATCACAAAATTTCTCAAACAGAAGTCGAAGGTACGATAAATTTTTATTCGTGTGTGAAAGTTGAAATTATCATTTTTTCTTTTTGGTAAATATAAAAATTAGTTTTTAACGACGTCCATAAATTTTATCGTACGTTGGTTAAAAACGTCTGATATAAAGATGTAAAGATTTTCGGAAATAGATATGCCATAATATTGTCTTAATCCGAATTTTTTCTAAAATGTTGGATTTAAAAATTTTTTTAATTTTATTCTTTAAAATGTCAAAATTCCAAATTTTTTTTGACATTTTCGCATGACTCTCTTGCAATTTGTAAAGGAACTGGAGAACAATACCAAATCAACTGAAAATATGTGTGTGAAAGTTGAAAAAATTAAATTATCATTTTTTTTTTTTGGTAAATATAAAAATTGGTTTTTAACGACGTCTATAAATTTTATCGTACGTTGGTTAAAAACGTCTGATATAAAAATGGAAACATTTTCGGAAATAGATATGCGATAATATTGTCTTGATCCGAATTTTTTCTAAAACGTTGAATTTAAAATTTTTTTTAAATTTTATTCTCTAAAATGTAAAAATCCGAAGTTTTTTGACATTTTCGCGTGATTTTCTCACAATTTAAAGTAAAAAAAACTCGTCACAATACCAAATCAGCTGAACAAAATTTACATAAATTTGTCTTTATATAAAAAAGAAATTATCCAAAAATTTTCCACGATTTTTCCATCGATTAGAAATATCAATAGTAAATTATAATACGCCTTCCTTATCAGATTGACTCACCCTCGATTTTTATCGTCTCGACGAAAGGGTGGATGAACTTTGATAACAAAACGATAAAAATTAAAAAAACGAATATGTAAAAACTCGTTTTTTTTCGTTAATTCTGCCAATGAACAAAGATAATACACGACGCTAATGAGTCAAACCGCATTTTACACGACGAAACATTCGCGTCAAAAATATTGCACAATTAAATTTACATACTTGTAGATATTTTATTCATCGTGCTCGTTCGTTGCTACAATTTTATCGAGCATTTAAAAAAAATGCAATTCGTTCAATTACGTTTCACACCTCTCATTCTCTACGCATTTCCTTCCAATTCTTCCGGACGAACGAATCTCATTCAAAATTCTCCCACCCTTTTTCAAAATAATTATCAAAAATTCCTCGAAAAACAGAAATAAAAAAAAAGAGAAATTCCTACGTTTCGATATGGTGTAATAACGCGAAGAATCTTCGAACGTGTTATCTGTTTATTTGCACAAAAGCTCGACAAACACGTGCGTCATATTTCCTTTTCTTTTTTTTTCTCCCAATTTTAAATATTATCGAAACGCGTAACGCCCAAATCGTGCACCTGTGTCGATAATATTTTTCTCAAAAGTGGACAAGAAAGAGAGAGGGAGGATTTCGTTTAATTAGAGCGAGAAATACGAATGACAAAATTGTCTCATTATTATTCGTTGATACAATCGTTATCGGGCTCGTTCGAAGAAAAATCGTTACGATATCGACATTAATAACCCCGCGATAAAACACGATGCGTTAATTTGTTTTTTAACGAAAACAAAATGAAAAAAAAAACGAAGAAAGAAAAATACTATTCGCACGTGTCGCTCTTACGAATATCCGCAGACGCACAGAGTGGATACAAAGTGCGTAGCTCATCTTCTCGATAACGCCATTGCATTTTGTATTTTTGAATTTTTTATTTTTTATTACTTTCGGTTTTTCGTTCTTTTTTTTACTCTTATCTCCCCTTTTTCACGAATATAAACTTTGCGTATCGTAGTCGTTGTGATCCGCATGAAAGAAAAATACGGGTCAAATGTTTGCGGATCGAACGGTTTTTTAATCGTTTCACTCGATCGTCGCGATGATCGATTGGAAATTAAAACGATTGCAAAATGTTGTAGTTCTCTTTAACGATCGTCACTGTTCAACAGTTGTCTCTATACGTTTTTTTCTTCTTCTTAAAAATATGCAGGTATTCCGTTATACAGTTTTTATAATTTCAATGTTATTGAACGCTGAATCAACACCGGATGGGATCTACGCGTTTATACACATGTGATCCAATTTTTTTTTTTTTTTTTTAATCAATATCACTTTATAAAATTCTATTTCCCCTGCTCGATAAAAATCGAGCGGCCTCGTCTAACGCGACCTCGTGCGTTTACAGGTCGTCCAAACTCGTTCCGCTATTATGAAATACAAAATAGATTCTGTTTGTTTTCATTTTTTTTTTATACTCGATATATCGAACGTGAAATTATTTTATCATCGATTCATCTCGCGAACCCTGAAGATTTTATTGAACTTTTGTTTCCTCTCTTTCTTTTCGCTATTATGAAATACAAAATAGATTTTTTTAGAGTCGATATATCCAACGTGAAATTATTTTATCATCGATTAATCTCGCGAACTGTGAAGATTTTATCGAATTTTTATTTCATTTTGTTTTATTTATTTTTTTATTTTTTTTTTTTTTTTTTTTTTTTTTTTTTTTTTTTGTTTTTTTCCCCGCTATTGTGAAATAGAAAATAGATCTTTGATTTTATAGTCGGTATATCGAACGTGAAATTAATTTATCGTCGATTCATCTCGCGAACTCTAAAGACTTTATTGAATATTTTTTTTTTTTCATTTTTAAAAAATTTTTTTTTCTCGCTATTATGAATGTTTTATCATCGATTCATCTCGCGAACCCTGAGGACTTCATTGAATTTTTTTTTTTTGCAAATTCGTTTCCTAGGTCATTATTTTGGGTCGCTGATTGCATCGTCGATTAACGAGGTGCTCGTCGATTCGAAATTATCATGATTTTTCATTTCTTTTTTTTTATTTCCTTTCTTCTTTTATTCGTGACGACCTTCGTGAAAAAAAATAAATAAATAATAAACCAAAAAAAAAACAAGAGAAAAAAAGATCGCATTTATCGTAAGGCGAATGAAAGATCGAAGATTGTTTCTTTTTTTTTCATCGTTTCTCTCTTTTTTTTCGCCTCGAGCGCGGTGGCGCCACAGTTTCGAAATATCTTTCCGGTTTTCATCCGCTATGGA